>PVHX01008221.1:54908-85092 GCA_004024805.1 Geosciurus inauris | reverse complement strand
CTGAGTTGCTTAGCGCCTCGCCATTGCTGAGGCTGGCTTTGAACTCGCGATTCTCCTGTCTCAGCCTCCCTAAGTGCTGGGATTACAGGCATGCGCCACCGCACCCGGCTCATACACCATTTCTTAACACTCTTGACTGAGGGGTTTCTCATTAGGCCATCTCCAGTTTCTTTCTGAATGTATTTCTTTTTTTTTTTTTTTTTTTAAATATTTATTTTTTAGTTGTAGGTGGACAGAATATCTTTATTTTATTTTTATGTGGTGCTGAGGATCGAACCCAGTGCCTTACGCATGCTAGGCGAGCACGCTACCACTGCGCCATAACCCCAGCCCTGAATGTATTTCTTTTTATTTTCATTATACACTAAATTAACCCCCCTGACACACACATACACACACACATTCTTTTTTGTGATGCTGGGGATTGAACCCAAGATCTCACACATGCTAGGCAAGTATTGTACCACTAAGCTATATACCTAACCCAAATCCCTTTATTGAAAAGAGTAAACATCTATGAAAAATTGGGGCATATACACAAAATCTGCTATGTGGCTCCCAGAGTTACCTGAAGCTCAATGAGAAACAGGAAAGGGACAGAAAAGGGAAAACTCCTTTCACCACTCATTGCAAAGGTACTACCTCCTCTCACTCCTTCAACAGCCCACGGATGACAAGCCTGGTAAAAGTATGGTGTTCAACCTCAGAAAACCAGAAGCCCCAGAAGGCCTTCCCTTCCTCCAGGCTTATCTCACCTTACCTGTTTTTAGATGAGTGGTGCTCATGTCTCCCCTGAAAACAAGAGAAGAGTCCCCCAAATGTTCACTCTGGTGGTTCATGGTGCTTGAAGGAAGCAGGCCACCAGCATTGTCATCTGCTCCGAAAGTAAGGATACAGATCGGAAGGTTCTATGTTTCGCAAATGGCCTGCTCCTGGCAGAGCAGGTGAGCAACTGCTGTACAAATGAGCATCAGGTGCCTCAATTCCTGGGATTTGTACCATCTTACATCTACCACAGGTTCCCCCTTACCTTCCCCTTCCCTCCCCACATGAAGGTCCCAGTGGCTGACCCCTCCCCATATACACACAAAATAAAAGGCAGTGCCTCTCCAAGTGACAGGTCATGACCTCTGGAGCAACAGGGCCTGGACAGATATGCCTAGGCCCAGCTAATTCTTGCCTCCCTCAAGCTACAATCTGGGCTTCCCTCATTTCCTATTTCTCTTCTTTCTTGAATGAGTTTCCTTAAAGTGAAAATATTACAAATGAGATTATCAATGATTACAAGAATGCTGCTATTGATTATGTGAACGTCCTTTAACCAGAGAACGATAATGCTCCCGTTTTGTTTTCCAATGCCCTTCAATATCCAAGCGTTTTCTTGGTTCTTTTTTTCTTTTTTTTGGAAGGGGGGTGTCCACTGTCAATACATATGTTCAGTCCATAGCAAATACCATGTTATTTTATTATATCTCATAACTTAAGAGTCATCTATTCCATTAGGATTCTTAGTTAATTCTATGTGCCCTTTACTAAAATAAAAGGTAGTGCAGTAGAAGGGTAAGATCTTCATGTGACTTCAATTTCTTTGCTAGTTTCCATGATTTATATTAATTATTTAGAAAAGTCTCTGGTGGTAAAGAATACAATAAATTAATATTTTCAAGGAAAATGTTTGAGCCAGGCGCAGTGGCTCAAGCCTGTAATCCCAGCACTTAGGGAGGCTGAGACAGGAGAATCTGAGTTCAAAGCCAGCCTCAGCAATGGCGAGGGGCTAAGCGACTCAGTGAGACCCTGTCTCTACATAAAACACAAAATAGGGCTGGGAATGTGGCTCAGTGGTTGAGTACCCCTGAGTTCAATCCCCAGTACCAAAAAAAAAAAAAAAGAAAAAGAAAATGTTTGCATCACACCTGTATGGAAAAGACTTAAGGAATCAAGATATTAATATGACTTAAAATAGCACTAAGAACACTACACATAAGTCTCAAAACAGAATTACAGAAATGAAAAATAAATGCACTATGAGAAACTCCAAAGGTGCAGGTGTTCTTAAGTTTTAGGAATTGATAGATGGTTTATAGTTTTCACCATCTTAAATCATCTCAAGATTTCAACATATACCTTTTTGACCATTTTAGACCTAATGACTATTTTCAAGACATCTAACATTAAAGAGTTTGTAACAATATCCTTAAAAGGGGGGAAATAAAATACATAAAAGCTAAGAGGTGTATAATCCTACTGAACAAAAGAGGGCTCAGTCCCAGTCTGCTGGACCACAATGTTGTCCAGTAACTAACATCCCACAGATCAGCCAATAACTGTTAAGTGATCTTAACCCAGCACTACCTAATGGCTTTCTTAACTAAAAGCTAGGTTTTTTTTTAACTAAGTGCTGTTAACAGGGCAAATCTGTTTGATAAAGAGGGAAACTGTAGATCATGATCAGAGACATGAAATCCTTAATGATAGTAATAGGTTTGCCTCTTTATTTATTTATTTATTTAAATTTATTTATACATACCAGGGATTGAACCCAGGGGCACTTAACCACTAAGCCACATTCCCAGTCCTTTTTTTGTATTTTATTAGACACAGGGTCTCATCAAGTTGCTTAGGGCCTCGCTAAGTTGCTGAAGCTGGCTTTGAACTGCCGCTCCTCCTGCCTCATCCTCCCAAGCTGCTAGTATTATAGGTGTGCACCACCACACCCAGCTCCCCAGTAATCTTGACTGTGTTTTCACTACCACCTATCTTCCATCTTCAACTTTTAGAGGGGAAAAAAGTCAGGGAAGAAAGATAAAAGGAAACAGAAGAGAACGTTTCTATAAAGAGTGAAACCCAAACTGAAGCAGTCAAGAAACTGTAGTGTTATTTATCAATCCCTCCTCACTTCAAAGTCATAAACAGTGAGCAGTCAGTGGCTACAGCTTAGTCTGAATGGGCTGCACAGCCCATCCTAGACACTCTGCGGGCCCAAGATAGCAAGTACATGACAGCAGAACTGTCTCAAGCACCACAATCCCACTGCCTGTCTCCCTAACTACCACAACTACCATCTCTAATTTCAAGAAATGTTATGTTAAATTTGCAGAAATTTATATGCTCCTGAAGTTCAGAATTTTAGTAAGGATTTCCATATTTCTATATTTCTAATTTAGGGATCTAAAAAGATATGTGAAAGAATTCCCATGTTCCAATGATAACCACAGAGGTGATTACCTATTAAACATTATACTTACTAATGTTTCTATTACAAAAATATATATCCTAGGAGCTGGGAACTATATAGCTCAGAGGCAGAGTATATGCTTAACACATACAAGTCCCCAGGTTTCATTCCCAGCACCACAAAAATAAAAAAATAAATAAACCACACACACACATATTCTAGCACATCAAAAATGTACTTTTTAAATTTGTTACCCATAGAACTATGTAAATGTCTTAATTAACTCTAAAGATGGCCTAGAAATGACTCAAGATATAGGATCCTTGAAGATATGCAATTCAATTTTGTCATTTGCATTTAACAATAACTGAAAACTTTTCATTTTTAAGCATATTAACAATACTTTAAGATAAATTAATATTAAATGTCCTTTCAAATGCTATGGTAACACCAAAGGCAATGAAAGTTGTTTCACATTTGAATCAAGGGCTGCTTTTATAAAGCAGAAATGATCTGCTAGAAAAGACAATCCTCAGCCAGGTGCGGTGGCACACACCTGTAATCCCAGCACTTTGGGAGGATGAGATAGGAGAATTGTGAGTTCAAAGCCAGTCTCAGCAACAGTGAGACGCTAAGCAATTCAGTGAGATTCTGTCTCTAAATTAAACACAAAACAGGGCTGGGAATGTGGCTCAGTGGTCAAGTACCCCTGAGTTCAATCCCCAGTACCCCCCAAAAAAAGACAAGACAATCCTCATTTAGACAGGTATTTCAATGGGCAGGGATCTGTTAACAACAACAGGAACTTCCAGAACTCACTCACATTCTCCAAGTTAAGCCTTGGACAGTTGGGGATCACATTTCATATGGACACAAACGAATAACAGAAAATACCATGTATTATATTTTGATCTATGAAAACAGGTCTTCAGTTCCAGCAGCTGGAACATTACAAGCAGTGCAGGCAGAGCCTCACATGTGCATAGGTGAAAGAGTTCTCTGAAAGCTCTCCTTGCTCCCTGCAAACAATTGAGCAGACAGAAGAATTCCACAAATAGCAGAGCAGAAGTCAGATGACTGAATATATTATCGGCTTCTTTTGGGACTACAATATCTCAACACAGAGTCATCCGTGCTATATGAGAGTGCAAAACATCCTCAAAACAAGCATCACACAATCTGTACTCAACAGTTTAACATGTCAGAATTAAATAAATTTTAATGAAATAAGAAGCCAAGTATCTACATCAGCTTTTTGTTCCATTTTAAACCTATATCCCCTATAGTGCTCTCTCTAGTTTCTACCTGTGCCCCCTCAATCAAGTTTTCTATTGTGAGAACAACAGGCAGCAAGAATATGCTTTTGCAAAATACATTCCTACATTCCTCTTCCCCTTCACTACTGGGGACTATTAGTGGTCTATGTTATCTCAACAAAGCACTGGATAAGAGTCATTTTTTTTTAAATATTTTTTTAGTTGTTGATGGATCTTTATTTTATTCATTTATTATTTATATGTGGTGCTGAGGATTGAACCCAGTGCCTCACACATGCTAGACAAGCGCTCTACCGCTGAGCTACAGCCCCAGCCCCTGGATAAGAGTCTTAATAGCTAACAAGAATTACAGGTAAAGAGACAGGGCTAAGAAAGCAAAGGCTGCTTGGGTTCAAATTCCTCTTCACTAGTCTGACTGTGTGACCTTTGGCAAGTTATTTGACAGCTCTGTGCCTCCATTTCCTGAGATAACAAGAACAACTACTTCAGGGCACTATGGAGAGAAACCAACCTACCAGAGTATACAACAAAGGCACCTGAACTCCACACTAAGTTTTTAGTAAGCACTCAGTAAATGTAACTATTTTACCTCGCAGTTATTATTTTTTGAGAAGTAAAAGAAAGAATACTCAGTTTCAAGAAGGGTTAAAATCTGGGCTGAAGACACCAAAAGCTAGAGACTACTTCTTGGTCTTAAAATAAATAACTTCTGTCCAGGTAGAGGGCCCACCTTGAGACAAGAATCTGGAATATACTTGAGAACATAATTTGCAGGACCAAAACTAACCAAATCTATTCATCCTTTTTTGGACTATACAACTAGACTAAGAGCCTTAAAGTCCTACAAACATTTGCTTTGTCAAATTCCAAATAAGAATACATTCTCAGACTCACCATTCACTGTGATGTTTATGATCTGTTTCCCCACTTACAAGGTTAACTTTTCCCAAAAAAGTTTTGTCCTTAGGCACAATAACCTAATCCCTTTAAACTTAATATCCTGGAAAAAAAGGGGTAACTTCTATTTTACAGGGTAGTGACAGGAATGAAAAAAATGAGCACATATCAGAAAGACTCTCTCAGGATACCAGCACTCAATAGTTGAGTTGCTATTGTCATTTGTGCTTTTATCACTGTTACTCTCCCAATGCAGGCATTTTATTTAAGATCAAAAATAAGCCACAGCTAGACACATTTTATTCTTTGACAACCAAAGCAGAACACCTAATGCAGGGCTCTGCACATGAGCTTTCCTTCCTTTAAAAAGATAGGGTATGAAGGTCCAGAATATGGATTCCTAAAGCTACAACAGTGCACAGGCAACCCACAGAAATGGGAGGTCCCTGACATGCTGTCCTATCACCTTCAACCAACTGAGGAGTGCCATTCCCACCACAAACCACACGGGAGTTGGGATATAGAGAATGCAACAGATTTCAGAGGAAATAAAACTAATTATAAATATTTGCACCTTTATAAAAGGAAATATACTTAATATACTAATCAGTCAAGGGAATACTTAACTTTTTTAAAATTATAAACATAATAATCCTTTTTTCAGGAAAAAGAACTCACATATATATCAAAGCAGAATTTGCTGATATTACATAATTAAAATTACATACACACACAACAGACCTTAAATACCAAAGAAACTTAAGACAAACATTTCCCTTTCCATCTTCTCCTCCACTGGCCCCCCAAAAAAAATTAAAAAGAAAAAAAAATCATCATCACTTATTCTATGTTCTTCCTTTAATCACTGACTTTGTAAAGCGTGGTTTTTATTATTCAAAGTACATGGCCAATGCCAGGACACTCAAATAAGCACCAAATGACTGAGTGAACACATGAATGACACAATGGATAAAGGACTCAAGAATGCAAAGATCTAAAAAGATCAAAATGAAGCCGGGCCTGGTGGCACATTCTTATAATCCCAAGGACTTGGTAGGCTGAGGCAGGAGGATCACAAGTTCAAATCCAGCTCTAGCAACTTAGCGAGGCCCTAAGCAACTTAGTAAGACCCTGTCTCAAAATAAAAAATAAAAGGGGCTGGGGATCTGACTCAGCGTGTAAGTGCCCCTGAGTTCAATCTCAGGTGCTGAAAAATAAAGTAAAATAAAAAGCCCAAAATGAGGTTTAAGTTGGCTATGAAGAACAGTTTGGAATTGACTATACCTTTAGGCATTAATTTTACCAAAATTAACAGGCCAACTTCAATTTTACATATACCTGTCAACTAATGACTAGTCAAAGTTTTTTTTAGAACTTTCAACTAGTTGTTAATAACATCTACTTAAATGCAGCCCATCTCTTTTCATTACTTAAAAGTATAAGTCCAAATCCAAAAGCCTCAAAAGCAGCTAAGTATAAACACTACCATAGGTTCTCTGCTCACTTACTTCTCGAGAAACTTCCACCCAAGAAACCAACTGAACATTGTCCTAGAATCAACATTTCCATGATGCATTATGTCATCACAGCCACTGGTGCCAGAAATGTGGTCGATGATCAACATTTCATGCGTAATCACATAAAATCTTTGCCCCAAAAGCCAAAAGTATTACATTCTACCTGCAGACCATCCAGTCTTTTAATTCCAGTGATGTTCAAAAGCAGAAGTTTACATTTAAGATTTCCACTGCTTTTCATAATCAATTTTACAATAGCTAGGAAAACCACACAAGCTTCTAAAGCATCCACAGAAGTCACATTCTCAATTCCATCTAGAAACTACTACCTAAACCCACCAAGTATATGTTCTCTCTCTGCTTGTCCAAATTAAGGGTGACACTATAACTAAATTGTATGGCTTTTCCAAACATTACTTTTTAACAGACTTTAGAGGGTAATATGATGTGATATGCTTTATAAAGTTAGCAATTCCTAAACCCTCCTAGAAATCTTTAAAACAAAGAAGGAAATAAACACATCAACACTAACAACATCTTTTTATTTAGAAAAGTAAAGCACAGAAATAAATTAGTTTGAAATATGAAGGGCACAAAAAAACTAAAAGATTTTGTTCTGCTTTTCCTTTCCTGGTGTGTATTATTGGTAAGTACACAGTATTATTTCACTAGGGTAAAAGTCCCTGATTTGCTGCTGATTTTTTGATTTACTGCAATAAAAGACCAATAGCTTAAAGCAGTGACTTATTTTCTCCCTCCTACTCTTTTCATTTAAAATCAATAAAGCATGTAACAACACAGTAGCCAACAAAACTATAAACACAAAATATGAAAAAGCTAACAATTTCTTATATAGCAGTTTTGCCCTAACAACAGCAAAACATTAACTGTGCTTTTAAATATAATTACAATCATGACACAATGGTCAAAATATCAAATAAGGGCACACTTGCGCATTTCAGAAAATTAATCTTCTAGAATTGTTTAAAGAAACCACTGTTTTTCTTTCTCCCTACCCAACATCCTAAGAAGGACTGCTTAAAATAACTGCTTTAAATCCAACACAACAAAAACATTTTTTTCTAAGAAATCCAAGCTGTCAACTTATGGGTCACATTTCAACCTGATGTGATTTGAAACAGCTAAGGTACTGAATCCTTAAATATAGGGTGTGTAATGGAAGCCTGCTCACAGATCCTTGATTCCACTGAGACTAGGAAAGCTTTAATAAGATGTAACTACAGAAAAAAAGCAACCAAGGAGCATTACCCTTTTATCCAATTGTATGCCACAGTCCAAGACTCCTTCCGTTCCTTACATTTTATATTTCCGGTAAAATGCTTTTCTAACACTGAACTAAGGTCACCCTAAATTACATTTAACCAATGAAGGTAAAAATACTACCAAAAAATATTAAATTCGTAATTGGTGAGCTCTTTTTCTACCCTCTGCTTCAGTATTCTGACATCTAAAAGTCAAAGAACTCCTCTTGTTAAGACGGAAATTCCCAGGAGGAAGAAGGCTCAGATCCAGTCTGAGAGAGCACACAATGGAATCACAGCTGACGATGCACATCTTTTTCTAGATGTCTCCATATGCTTGAGAGGTTTTTTATCCCCCTAGCCAAGCATTAGGGGACTTGCTTGTCTCTGCAACCAAGAATCTGGGAACATTTTCAAGGTTTGATGGAGGGAATGAGTCAAATAATGTGTTGCTCTTAACCATACAAAAGAGAGAAGGAGGTGCAGGAGAGTGACCATCAGTAACTAATGATGGGGGTAGGGGGTTGAATGTCAAATTTTGAATGGCTATAACACTCCCTACTTCTGTCAATCTAAATAAATATTTGCTTTATCATCTCAGTTTTGACTCTTTTATCACTAAAATTACACCTCAAGGGCTACAGCAAAATGCAATTAATTGATGTCTACATAAACACCCAAAATTATACTTGACTGGGAATTCACATTAATTTTAAAACAGTATATTACAACAGAATACTATTCCTTAAAACCATATTATCCTCAATTATTTCTTAATAACCCAACATTAACAAAAACTTGAGAACCTGATCGATAACATAAATATCATGCCCATAAAATACCTTTCTAAAAGCCTCAAAATTAAACTCATGAGATACTTATCCCAAGAGTGAATGGATTCATTTTTAATCTAACACTATTCATTCTTTGAACTCCCAAAGATTCTACAAATTCCAGTTGGGAAAAGGAGCATTTCTGCTGTCAGGGTGCACTAACTACACCAACAAAGAACAGGAGCGCACACATACACAAACACACACACACACACACACACTCACACAAAAGCATTGTGGCAGCTGCTGTCTTTTTAAGACTGCTATTCCTGCCGAGCAACCTGTGCTCCTTACAGAGAAGCAACCTGAAAGTCAGGAGTTGATAAAGTCATTTGACTGAACCCAACTGTTAAAACAACCAAAGATGTCTCCTAACCTCGTATAAACCAGAAAAGTATCCACACACTGTACTATTCAGCAGTGTTTAAGAAAACTAAAATTATTTTTAAGAATCTTTTGTGTGGGAGTAATCTGGCAAACTACATTTTACTCAGACTTTTTTTTTTCCTTCTGTAGACAAATATTCTTTGACTAGCTTTGCTCCTTTAAAACCCACGCTTAATGTTTCAGTGATGCTTTGGTTTCTAACTTCATTTTGTTTACCCAAGAAAAAGCAAAGGGGGTGGGGAAGCATACCATAAACCACAACTTTTTTTTATGTCGTCCCCCAAACGCCTAACTTTCAAATGCACTTTGGTAATTGGCGGTCTAATTACACAAGGAACCAGTGAAGCCATTACAAACAATGATGCTTTACACTCCCAATAATCAGCTGACGTAAGGCTACCCCATGCCTTCATTCTCAGGGTACCCTTTTAAATTTCATTGTCCTCGTGCTGGAGTGGCTGATTAAAATGAGACAGAGGCAAACACATAACTTCTATGATCCTAAGCAGGTAAACCTGGCGCTAAGGTCCAGAACATAATCACTACAACACATGCCATTTTAGAACCGGGCCACGGGAGTTACTGCCACATCCTAAAGTGGTTTTAGACTTCGTCGTGTCTAAGACAACGCCTGTCGCGGTACAAGAGAAATACAGTATCTCGTGTACCTCTACGTGCACCTCTTACAAGCCAGAGGCCCTGTAAGTGACACTACCCTACAGATCAAGGTACGGGCGACTAGGGATGGACGAGAGTGTGAGGCTCTTGGCGTCTCCATGACTCCCCCGCCCCGCGTGCAACTCTGCTCCAACTGGTCCGGGAGAAACCCCGCCCCCTTTCTTCCTCCAGTATCCACGATTGGCTTACCAACACCCGGCAGGTCAGCTCCCCGCCTTCGATTGGCTCACTGCCCCATCAGTCAGACGCAGCAAGATTCGGGTCGGTGGGAGGGGAAGGCGTTGGAGGTGGTGGAGTGGGAGTGGGATTAGAGGACGAGGTGGCGGAGGAGGGTATTCAGCTCGGTCTCTGGTTTAGGAAAGTTTCCCCTACCAGTGACGGACCCAGAAGGCGTTAGACATAGTCCAGCTCCCGGCCGGTGGAAGGGGCTCCGGTCCCCGATTCCCGCCCCTCGGTCCCGCAGGCCCCGGAAACCACTAGGGGGAGGGGGAAGAGGGAGGGACCATCTAACCAGGGACCGACCCACCCCCGATCTCGGAAGAGGCGCCTCCGGGACTCCCCGGAGGGGCGGGGGGCGGGGAGCTCTAGCCCGCAGCGACGACCCCGGCCCCCTCCCCCAGTAGCTCCTAGGGGCCCTAGAGAGGCGTGTCCCCGGGACCGGGGCGTGACCGTCGCGAGACGGCCGAAGGGCCCTCCCGCTTCCCGCCTGGGGCCCTGAGGGCCTGTCCCTTCAGGGGCGGGGAAAAGGGGGAGAGAAAAGGGGGCGCTGGCGAGCCAACCCGGAACCTCCCGGACCGCCTCCCGCCCCCGGCCCCGGCCCCAGCGCGCCTCCTGCACACATGCCCGCACCCAGAAAGTTAAGTCAGGGGCGAGCCCAGCTCGGCGCCGCTGCGGCCCGGCCCCCGGCTCCCTGCCCCCACCGCGGCCCGGCCTGCTCGGCCCGAGCGCGCCGCCGCCCCGCCCGCTGCAGCGCCTTCCCGTCCGCCTGCGGCGCGCGGCGCCCCTCGCCCCCCGCCCCCGGCGCTGACACGGGCCCGGCCGCCTGCCGGGCTGGGGCTCCCCTCCTCCTTCTCCTCCTCCTCCTCTTCTACCTCCTCCCAGAGGCTCAGCTCGCCGGCCGCCAGTGACACTCCGCTTCACCTTCACACACCCCCAGCACTTCCCGAGTCCTGCCTCCCCTCGCCCGGCTCCCACCCTGCGCTGCAGCCGCAACGCGTTTCCCTCAAAGAATGCACCTTCTTGGGATTCACCTTCCCGGCTCTGTCGCGCTGCCTCTGGGAGAGCTGGAGCCTCAGCTCCCTCCAACCCCGCACCAGTCTGGGCGGCAGGCACTCGCTCTTCCAGTGGGGGCCGCGCCCGCGCCCCCGGCCTCCCAGCCGCGCCTCGGCGCTCACCTCTTGCCTGCGCCGCGGGCTGCAGCCTCCGCCCGCCTCGCGCTCCGGGACTCGTCTCCCGAGCTCTCGCAAGGCGCTGGAGCGCCTCCTTTCTCTCCCGGGGACTCCGCGTCTCCCCGCCGCTTCCCGCCCTCCCCACCCCCCAAACCCCAACTCCCCAGCTTCGCTTCGCCTCAGGGATGCAACTCCCGTTTTCCGCACACTCGGGCAACGGTGCCCGCACACAAAAACAGCCCTCTCGGAGGCGCACGGCTCCTCGGGGCTCCGCGCAGGAAGGGCTGTCGCGGCCGGGGGTGGGGACGCGGCGCCCCCCGCCCGCCTCCCACCCGCCCTCGCAGCCCCCGGGGAAGGCGCGGTTACCGGCTCCGGTCGGTCACGCCGTCAGGTGCTGGCTGCCGTCGGCGCTGACCTTCGCCGCTGAAGCTGTAGCTGAGGCTGCGGCCGCCATGTTCCCGTGTTAATAACTGCTGCCTGGTTGTTTATTTCAATGGAGATCCTCCCCCAACTCCCTCCTCCTCTCCTCCTCCTCCTCCTCCTCCGCGTCTCCGCACTTGCGGAGAGACACAGACCGCGCGAGCTCGCGAGCAGAGGAGGGGGCTCGGGAGCCAGGCCGTCCCTCACTCCGCCTCCCCGGCAGTGGCCGCCGCCAAGTCCTGTCACTGGGGAAAGGACGGGGCGGAAACTTGCCTCCCGTGTCCCGGAGGAGGGGGCAAAGGTGGACTGAGGGTTCTCACGAAAGCGGACCCTGGCCGTGGGGTCCGCTGCATCTCCGTCGGCGGAGTCCTCTGGGAATGGGAGAGGTGAAGAGCGAGGGGACAAAATGGGTGACTGTGGTAGAGAAGGGTGACCTATGGGTGACTGGAAGTGAAGGGAGAGTAAACAGAGGACTCCATGGGAGGGCAAAGGGCAGTGCCAAAAAAGAAAGCGAGTGGGACAGGCAGGGCCGCACAGTGGAGGCAGTGGGACCCTGGGATTGCAGACGGCGGGGACGATGCCTCAAGACGAAGATTCTGGAGAACCAAGTGCCAGAACCCGGAGAGAACCGCCAACCCGCGCTCTGTCCGGCCCTTCTGCTAGCCCCCTGCACCCCTCGGGCGCACCTCACACAGGCACCGCGCCTGGCCGCTGCTCCTAGGAGGCGCCCCTCGGCGGTCAAGTCCCCCTCGGTTCCGACGAAGATTCGTTTCCCCTGTGGCAGTCCTTATCTCACAGGGGATGGAGGGGCGCGACTGTGGTAGGCGAGCTTAAAGGGGTGCCACCCAGCAATTGCATGATAAAGCAAATGCTGCGCGCACAGTGTAAAACCTGACCTGGTTGAGCATTCTTAGCGCGCCATGAAGTCACAAAAGTTTTTTCATTGCAGAATCCACTCTCCAGACGTGAGTGAAGTATTGGGGAGACGCAGGAGATTGTCATCCCCCCCAAAAAAAAAATTGAGACTCTTCCCTCGCCCGCACATGTTAATTTAATTTTACACTTTGGAAAAAACGATTTTTTTTCCAACTTGGATATAGTTGAAAGAAATGAGCAACATTTATTTAACAGTAGTTAAATATGAAAGAAATAATGAGAAAGGTCACTTGTCAGACAATAATAGTGTTTATCAAACACTGTGTCTGGCACTGTGCTAAGTGGTTTATATACACTATTGGGTTTAATCCTCAAGCCTCACAAAATAATTACTATATTTATACTTCCCCTAAAAAAATGTGGTCTCACAGCCAGAAAGTTGAAGATTTGAGTCCAGGTCTAGGGAACTCCAAAGCTCATGCTTTTAATCGAATTTTCAACTTCCAACTGGTGATAACACCACTAATTTTATTTGGGTAAAGAAAAAAAAGTGCATATGCTTGTTTGATTTGAGTAGAAAATATTTGGAAGACTATAACAAATGTCAGCACTGGAGAATATAATAAAAAGTAGACATATAAACTGGGCGCAGTGGCGCACGCTTGTAATCCCAGCACTTTGGGAGGCTGAGACAGGAGAATCGCGAGTTCAAAGCCAGCCTCAGCAACAGCGAGGCGCTAAGCAACTCACTGAGACCCTTTCTCTAAATAAAACACAAAATAGGGCTGGGAGTGTGGCTCAGTGGTCGAGTATCCCTGAGTTCGATCCCAGTACCAAAAAAAATAAAAATAAATTTTTTTAAAAAGCAGACATATAAAGGAGTACTTCCACTTTTATTTTGCACATATGTCTAGTGCTTGAAATGTTTGCATTGAACAAGTATTAGCGTAATAAACTTGTAAAGATTTTTCTCTTGTGCTGGAAATTGAACCCAGGGCTACTTGCAATGATAGGCAAGTGCTCTGCCATTGAGCTATGCCCCCAGTCCTTACAGTTGTTTTTTTTTTTTTTTAAGGTGGAATAGCAGCATTATGTTCCCTATACACTCAAAGCATTCCCAAAAGTTGGGAGAGGAAACAGGAAATGGAGTGCATTTTTATGGCCTATCTTCTTCAACTATTACTAGTGTATAATGTTGCTATGATGAGGTAGTACTCACCTGAGTTCTGGACTCAGATTTTCTTTCCTGTCCTCACTCCCAACTATGAATTTTCAGGAATTTTGATAAAGAAAAGATTCTCCTTACTCTACCCCCTCCCTTTTCTGGCAGAAGTCCAGAGTCCATCAGGCCTCTGCAACAGATTTCAGTTAAAAACTACCCAGGATGTCTGCACAAGCAAATTACTCCCCATTGTATTGCCATATTACTCAATAAAACTTACTGAAGGCTCAAGATACATGACTTTCTGGGGGCGAGGGGGAACAATCCTGATAGAATACTATAATGAATCATATATCTAGCTGCTACTCAGTTGCCACTAACCTGGAGAAATCATGTAACTTCTGTTTTCTAATGTAGTCTCTGGACTCCCTCTGAACATCATTGTTATAACTATATTCTGTCTTGTAGTGGAGTTATTTACATATTGGTCTTTGACTTTCACTAGATTATAAGCACCTCAGGGCTTAAAAAGCACCTAACAAGGAATTGCATGAGGCTTGTTATTTAATTGAATCTATAAAACACAAATAATGCAAATAAGGCCCCCCTTGTCTGCAAGGGATATTCCAAGACCTCCAATGGAGGACTGAAACCACAGATAGAACTGAGCTCTCGATATATACTATGTTTCTTCCTTTCCCCAAATCCCTATGATAAAGTTTAATTTATACTTTAGACATAGTAAGAAATTAATAACAACAATAATAAAATAGAACAATTATAACTACATTGTAATAAAAATTATGTGAATGCTGTCTTCAAAATATCTTTCACCTTCTCAGATAGAAGAACCACTTCATGTTGTTCCCTTGGGCACAACCAAATTGTGAACATCACTACACTTTTGTGCTCTGGGGCCATTATTAAGCAAAATAAGCATTACTTAGCACTGCAATTCCATAATGGTCTACTGAGAGGCTGACAGGTGGGTAACATATACAATGTGAATAGGCTGGACAGAGGGATAAGTCACATCCCAGTTGGAACGGAATAGGACAATGTGAGATTATGTCATTCTCTTCAGAATAAGGAGCAATTTAAACTTTATAAATGGTTTATTTCTAGAATGTTCCATTTAACATTTTTAGATCAAAGTTAACCATGGGTAACTAAAACTGTGGAAAGTGAAACTACAGATAAGGGGAGAACACTGTAGTATTACCCCAGTGCCCATCCCATGTCCCCCTCCACAGCTCACCCTCCATTGCCTTGTTCATAAAAGTTTTATTCAAAAACACTTTCCATATTTTGAAGGAACTTAGATTTCTGTGAGAACTCAAGCTATATATAAAACTAGCCATAATTATTAGTGAATCATCACTGTGATAATGTGAAATGAAACAGTAGAAAAGGCAGTAGCTGCATTGTCTTAATGACGCAAAGAAAAAAGAAAGCAAAGATATAGGAACTGGATATATTACTAAGAAAGAACAACCCAATAAGGAAAAATGTGGGTGCAAAGTATAAAGGGGAAGGAAATTGTTGAAATTTAGTAAAAGCAGAAACTTGACAGACCATGGATGGATGAGACATGGAAGAAAGCCAAAAAGAAACACAAGCAGAATCATAAATGCAACATAAAATAGTAAAGAAGTAAAGAAATTGATATTATATATTTTAAAAAATACCTAAGAAAAATCAGAGCAGTCTGAGTGCTATGAGACAAGCATTTCTATTTCTGTCTTCCTTCTCTTCCATATTTAATTTCCAAAGCACTCACTTTTTTCACACATAAAGAACATAAAAATGGGAGATTCTATACCATTTTGGTATGAACATGGATCATGATAAAATGAGAGATAAAACAATATGGTTAGGGGCTGGAATTGTGGCTCAGTGGTAGAGCGCTTGCCTCACATGCGTAAGGCACTGGGTTTGATCCTCAGCACCACATAAAAATAAATAAAGATATTTGTCTCCATCTACAACTAAAAAAATATATTTAAAAAAAAACAATATGGTTAAAAGAGCTAAAGAAGGTAAGCAAATAAACAAACCATGAAGTGAGCCCTGCTACTTACGGTATGACCTTAGCCAAGTCATTAAATATTGCAATTTCCTCACCAGTATAATTATTGCAAAACTTAAACAAAATGGTATAAACAAATGTACTTTGTTAGCTCTCAAGTTCTTTATACAAATGTAAAAGAATATTATTATTTTGGCTAAATCTGTGTGTAGCATATTTATCTTTACACTTTGGTGCATTCGCAAATTGCAAAAACTTATTCATTCTATTAAAAAATTAATCATCAGGGAAATTTCGTTTGGCAATTTGATCATTGAACAAAACAACTATATGGCTTTCCCCCCTGTTTTTGTTTGTTTTCTTTTTCTTTTTCTTTTTTTATATTATGGTATTAGAGATTGAACCCAGGGCCTCCCACATGCTAGGCAAGCACTCTACCTCTAAGCTATGTCCCAAGCCCCCAAAAGCTTCATTCTAGTTATTTGGTCCCTTTCAAATTCCTTCAAATAGTATCATTGCCATAAACAATACATAATTTTTGTTGCTTATTGAAGTTGGCATTATATTTATATTATTATTATTCCCATTTTACATATGAGAAAAACTGAGGTTCAGAGAGATTAGTTTATGCAAGATCATAGAACTGCCTTTACTGCATGGAGAACAGATTGTGCTAAGATTTAGATTGTGCTAATAATAAGGTTAATTATCTGGGCTGGGGGTTGTAGCTCAGTGGTGGAGCACTTGCCTCACGTGCCTGAGGCACTGGGTTTGATCCTCAGCACCACATAAAAAAATAAAGATATTTGTGTCCATCTACAACTAAAAAATAAAAAATTTAAAAAAAAATAAAATTTTTAAAAAATATTATCTTTATTTCTCCAAGAAAATGTATTATCTTCACCTTTATCTCCTCAGTAGTATAGCAATTCCTAGAATATAATACATGCTCAATAAATGATTGTGACATGAATGAACTGGCTCTCTTCAAGCCAGATGGCACACTTGCACAAGATTTTTCTTCCCATTTTTATTACTACTTTCTCACTTGAAATCACTTAATGATGCTTCATTAACTATAAAATCCAATGCAAATCCTTTACCTTTTATTAAGACCCTTTTTGGTATGACTCTACTTTTTCTAGCCATGTCTCCCTTACTGCTTAAACAATGACAAATACTTCCTACCCCCACACTCACTCCAGGATATTCTGCAATCAGACTACCATGGGTTTCAGTCTTGGCTTTTACTAGCTATAAATGTTGGCAAGTTATTTAGCATGTCTGCAAATCGTATCCACTGAAATACAGCAAGAAAATTTAAATGAAGAAAATACATCCATGTTTATTAACTAATGATGAGATAGTGTACATATAAAATTCAAAAGAATGTATAAACTACTAAAGTGAATATGAGATTATAGGAAATAAAGTTAATTTGCAGAACTCAATTGTATTTCTGTATATTAGCAAGAAAAAAATCACAAAATGAAAAATTTTAAAATTTTTTAAAAATTCATTTGTTCTAATCAGTTATACATGACAGGAGAATGCTCTTCAATTCATTGTACACAAACGGAGCACAATTTTTCACATCTCTGGTTGTACAAAAAGTAGGGTCACACCATTTGTGTAATCATACATGTACCTAAGGTGATGATGACAATCTCATTTCACCATCTTTTTTATCCCCATGCCCCCGTCCTCAACTGCCCCTTTGACCAATCTAATGTTCCTCTACTTGTCCCATGGCCCCCCTTTATGGATTAGCATCCACTTATCAGAGAAAACATTTGGCCTTTGGTTTTCTGGGATTGGCTTACTTCGCTGAGCATGTTACTCTAACTCTGTCCAACAAAATGAAATTTTTAAATGCCATTTACAAAGACATAAAAACTATTGCATGCTTTCATTAAATAAATTTAATGAAAGATAAGTAAGATCTCTTAATTGAAAAAAAAAAAACATTGCTGATAGAAATTCACAAGACCTGATTCTAAAGGAGAGATGAATAGTCTTAATATCAAGATGTGAGGCTTCCCAAATTCATCTATAGATTCAACACAGCCCTAATCAAAATCCCAGCAGACTTTTAAAATGAAAAGTGAGGGATTGATTCTAAAACGTATGTATTACCTACATATTACCCAAACAGCCAAGGCAAACTTGAAGAAGAATAAATTGGCTGACTTATATTACTGATCTCATACTCAACTGTAAAGCTACAATAATTTAAGACAGTGTGATATTCATGTAAGAATAATTTATAGATTCAAATAGATAAATCAAATAGAATAGAGTCCAGAAATAGACCCCCAAATTCTGTTGTCAACTAATTTTTTTATGTTTGCTAAAGAAATTCAATAAAGGAAAGTTGTGTCAATAAATAGTGCTGAAGCAACTAGATATCAGTATGGAGAAAATGAATATTGACTCACACCTTAGACCATAAAGAAGAATGAATTAGAGATGGATCAGAAGCTTAAATGTCAGAGGCAAAACAATAAAGCTCCTGGTGTGGGGGGTGGGGAGGAATGAGATTAATAAATACTGTTACAACTTTAGGGTAAGCAAAGTTTTTGTTTTTTTCTTTTTCTTTTTAACAAAAGTCACTATCCAGAAAAGAGGTAAAAAATGATATATGGGACTTCACTAAACGTCTCATCAAAAAATGCCACTAACGAAGTGAAAAAGCAGTGCACGGATTGGAAGAGCATATTTGTGATACACATTTCAAAGTAACTATCCAGAATAAATAAAGAACACCTCCAAATTGACAGTAAGACAAACAGCCAAATAATGAAAAGCCTTGAAAGTTACTTTACAGAAGCCTATGAATGGCTAGGAAATATATGAAAAGATGCTTAAATTCAGTCATCAGAGAAATAATGCAAATTAAAACCATAGTAGATACCACTTACACACCTGCTACAATGTATAAAATTATAAAAGCTGACAGTAACAACTGCCATGGAGAATGTGAAGCAATTGGATCTCTCATTCACTGCTGGCAGGATTATACAAGTGACTTTGGGAAGTGTGGCACCTCCTCAGAATGTTAAGCACACACAATTCTACCCAACAATTCTTCTAGGTATTTTCTAAAAGACATGAAAACGTCTGTCCAACAAAAGACTGCCTGGAATGTTAATGGTTTTATTTATGACGGTGAAAACCTGGAAACTAAATGCCATCATCAGGGTGGGTGGAGGAACAAAGTGTGGTATATTCATACAATGGAATAGTACTCAACAATAAAAAGGAATGAATTACTGTTTTATGCAACAACGTGGATACAATTCTATTTATATATACTGCAAGAGCAGACAAAATGAAATACAGCAGAAAAAGTTGATGCAAAAGTTGTTTCGGGTGCATATTGACTGGAAAGAGGAAAGAGAATTTTCTGGGATGAAGAAATATTCTAGGATGATGAATACTGACCTGGGTGCTAGTTACATTTTGACAGTGGTTTGTCAAAATCTGTTGAGTTGCACTCTTAGTATTTGTGCATTTTTCTTTGTACAAATTATACCCGAACAAAGTACTATTGACATTTTCAAAAATGAATAGGAGAGAAGTTCCTCAATATGGTGAAGCATATATACAAAAAGCCCATAACAAACATCACACTCAATAGTGAAACATTCACAACTTCCCCTTGAGATTAGGAAAGAAAACTGGGAAAGTATGCCTAGTATTAGCATTTGTATTCAACACTGTACAGAAGGCTCTAACCAATGCAATAGAGAGAAAAAAATGGCATGAGAACTGGTAATGAAAAAATAAATAAAACTGCCATTATTTGTAGATGGCATCAATGTTTATTTTTTTAAATCCAAGAGAATCTCTATAACTATTAGAATTAAATTTAACAAGACTTCTGGAATGTAGGTCAATAAAAATAATCAGTTCTTTTTCTATAATTAGAAACAATTAGAAAGTGAACATTTGAAATATGAATTGAAAGTTGCTTTATATCCCAATACTTCTAGTCCTAAGTACATGCTTTATAGAGTCATTCAACATAAGAATAAATAAGTTACAGTATTTTTGCTCAATGGAATACTATACTCTTATGAAATGAAGAAACAATAATTCCATATAATACTATAGATGAATCATATAAAAATAATCTTGAGAAAAAGAAGTCAAATACAAAAAATTCTACCATATTATGCTGTTTATGTGAAACTCAAAGAGGCAAAAATCAATTGATGGTGATAGAATAGTTGTCATTACCTTTTGGAGAGCAGGGGTGCCTAGGAAGGCACACAAAGGAGATTTTGGGAGGCTGAGAATATTTTATTTCTAATCTGAGTAGAGTTTACCTGGGCACATTTCATTTTATGAAACATTTTGGATCCAGTTCATTCAGGTTATCTGATTTATATACCTGTGGATATTACATTTAGATTTTTTTTAAAATATTTTTTTAGTTGTAGATGGACACAATGTCTTTATTTTATTGCTTTGTATGTGGTGCTGAGGATCGAACCCAGGGCCCCACTCATGCGAGACAAGTGCTGTACCGCTGAGCTACAATACCAGCCCTACATTTAGATTTTTAAAAAGTTATTGTTGTATGCATTTACTATGTCTCTTTGACTAGAGTAGAAGCTCCTTGAAGACAGGGATCATATTTTATATTTCTTATTATCCCTTACATACTTTATCATAATTGCTTCATAAAATATTACTTTACATTCACATTGTTGTGCTACCATCGCCA
This sequence comes from Geosciurus inauris, assembly GCA_004024805.1. Classification (NCBI taxonomy): domain Eukaryota; kingdom Metazoa; phylum Chordata; class Mammalia; order Rodentia; family Sciuridae; genus Geosciurus; species Geosciurus inauris. The sequence goes on along the minus strand of PVHX01008221.1, from coordinate 64,459 downwards.
CACTTTTTCATGAAAATGTTCAGGACATGTTATTAAAAGTACTCAGTTTCCCACTAGTCCTACTGTATATTGGGAGGGCAGGGGGAAAACGACATTGAACCCAGGGGTGTTTCACCACTGCAGTCCATTCCCAGTCTTTCTCTCTCTCTCTCTCTCTCTCTTTTCCATTTTGAGACAGGGTCTGGCTAATTTGCTGAGGCTGGCCTTGAACTTGCAATTCTCCTGCCTCAGTCTCCTGAGTACATGAAATTACAGGAGTCCTACCTTTTTGCAATCCTCTGCGCCTTGGAAATACTCTATCAGGTAGCTAAAGCATGCTTAAAGGAGGGAAATATGAAAGAGTTTTATACAATCCTAGGTTCAGAGGAGAACATTAATGTTCAATTGTAGCTAGGATAGAAGAATATCTTCATGGAACAGAGTACATCTAAATAACAACTTTTTTTCCTTGGTTGAAGAATCATCTTCAGAGGAGTAAGTACATCCTTTCCCTCTTTTAAGACAGGTCTACATAGACATGGAGGAGTTGACAAATGGTCTCACCATAGAACATTCATTCAAGCTGTATTCCTGGGTTTTAAATAGAAAACTCTGTTTTTGTTCAAAACATTTGCAGGGTCAATGTTTTTCTTTAATTAGTCTATTATTTATGAATATTCATTTTCATCATTCTTGATTAAATGCTTAGACCCTGGGGTTGATTGTTTTGTTTTGTTTACAGCTTTTCCTCAAGAAGATTAAGATCTTAAAGATTGAAGGTATCTCTGGCTCTACCCCCACCTCCACTGCCATTCCCTTTTAGATTATTAATATCTGGGGTCTTAAGTGGTGGGTATGTGAATATCTACTCCTTACATCTGCCACTCATACTATAAAAATTTTGTGTATACAATATTTAGTAGAAAAAAATTTTTTAATTAAAAAAATTAAATTTTTTAATACTAAAATTATGCTTATGCACATTCTTTTGTTGTAAAACAACAAGAGCTACTATTTAGATCCTATTTTTCTTCTTCTTATCATCATCATTATTATCATCATCATCATCATCATCATCGTTTATTTATTTGGGTCCTGAGGATTGAATCCAGAGGCACTTTAATGCTGAACTACATCCCCAACTATTTTTTAAAATATTTTTTTTAGTTGTAAATGGACACAATATCTTTATTTATTTATTTATTTATTTTTATGTGGTGCTGAGAATCGAACCTAGTGCCTCACATGTGCTAGGCAAGCGGTCTACCAATGAGCTACAACCCAGCCCCCCCACCCCCCACCCCAGCCCTAAAAATTTTTTATTTTGAGACAGGATGTCACTAAATTGTTTAGGACCTCACTAAGCTGCTAAGGCTGGCCTTGAACCTGCCATCTCCCTACCTCAACCTCCAGAGTCACTGGAGACATGGGCCACCACACCCATCTGATTCTGTTTTCCTTTTAGACTAAGTTTTTTGTTTTCATTTTTACTGTAATGCTGGGACCTGGAGCACTTGCTAGGCAAGTGCTTTGCCACTAAACTATATCCACAGCCCTAGACTAAGTTTTAAAATAAATTGCTGATATCGAGCACATTTTTCTTCTTCTTGTTTCCTTTCTTTCCTTTTTTCTTTTTTTTTTTTTTTTGTGGGGGTGGGAGGTACTGTGAATCGAGCCCAGGATCTCATGCATGATTAGCCTGAGCTCCACCACTGAGCTCCACTCTCACCCCTGTTGGAGACTTTTTAATATACCCCATGGCTAATTTCTTCTTAGTTAACTAACCCCTTAAGATGGGCAAGGTTCTTACAGGTTTAGAACACCCTCTCTTTCTGGCTCTGCCTGGAGTTTTTCCTACACCCATTTCCTCTTCCCCTTTCTTATGGGCTTGCAGATATTTCCCCCTACCCTTTCCATAGAGGGTTCATTTATAGTATAACCATTTCTTCATATCTGAGTTCTGTCCATCTCAAGAGCTCATTGTTTCCTTACTCTGGAGCCTTATCCCTTACTTAACCTGGGACGACCTACATCATGAAGTGTAATCTGCTTTACCCAAGCCCAGGAGAGTTTTGAGTTCTCTTCTGCAGTGTAACCACATTGCCTATAAACTCACCATTCTGATCTCTACATGTTTAACAGAATCCTACCCAAGTGCAGCAGATTAACTTCTAGTTTTCCACTGAAATACACATGAGATGGTTTCATTCTATTAATAGTACAATACTTTTATATTTTTTGCTGTGTTGGGAATTGAACCCAGGGCCTTGCACATGCTGGGCGGTTACACTACTACTGAGCTACACCCCTGGCCCCTAGTACTATCTTTGATGTCACAGGTTTAAGGAGGGCAGCTCTGAGAATTTAAACTCCTTCCAAAACCTTGTTTCCATGGTATATGTTCTAACTCATCACTAATCTAACAAAAAAGCAAACATGTGAAATAAGTCCATGAAAATTGCTTTTGCTTTTTATCTAAAGCTTCAAAACCTTTCATGAAAACAGGTTTATCTTGTTTTTTTACTGTATGTGTGTGTGTGTGTGTGTGTGTGTGTGTGTGTGTGTGTGTGTGTGTGAGAGAGAGAGAGAGAGAGAGAGAGAGAGAGAAAGAAACACTAGGGATTGAAACCAGAGGCACCCTACCACTAAGATACATCCCCAGACCTTTTTGTTTATTATTATTATTTTATTAGTACTGGAGATTTAACTCAGGGGCTATTTACCTCTGAGCTACATCCCAGACCTCTTTATTTGGAGACAGGGTCTCATTTAGTTGCTTAGGGCCTCACTAAGTTGTTGAGGCTGTCCTCAAAATTGCAATCATCCTGCCTCAGCCTCCAAAGTTGCTGGGATTACAGGCATGCACCACTATGTCCAAATGCAAGCAGTTTTTTTTTTTTTAAAAAAAAAGCCTTTTTGCCATAGCTAATAGCTATTAAAGGATTTGTTGTTTTTATAATATGAAGCATATATTAACAACCTTTGAACATGAAGCAGGGGACATAAGGCACAAAACCATGACAAAGGGTATGGGATATGCGTCTTTCCGTTATTAAGTCAGTGCAAATGTATTGAGTTTCTATCTATGCAAAGATTTATTCTTTTTTTTTTTTAATTTTTTTTAGTTGTTGATGGACACAATGTCTTTATTTTATTGCTTTGTATGTGGTGCTGAGGATCGAACCCAGGGCCTCACGCATGCGAGGCAAGCGCTCCACCACTGAGCTACAATCCCAGCCCCCAAAGATTTATTCTTAACACCAGAGACCTAGTACAGGACAAAACTCTCCTCTCTTAATGAAATGTACAGAGGATGTGGCACATTCTAGGCACACAAGAAATACTTGTGATTTATTGATGGCTAAGAAAACCATTAGAGAATTATAAATATTTATGTTTTAAATATATATGTATGTATGTACATGTATATGGAGAGAGATTTATTTTAAGAAATTGGCTCATGAAATTGTGGCAACTGTGAAGTCCAAACTTTGCATGGCAAGTCAATAGGCTGGAAATTCCAGCAGGAGCTGATATTGCAGTCCTGAGTCCAAAGCAAGTCTGTAGGCAGAATTCCTTTTTTCTTGGACTTCATCAGTCTTCAGAGCCTTTAACTGATTGGATGAGGATCACTCACATTATGGAATATGTGTTAGTCGAATTTGCATGGCTGTGACCAAATTACCCAACAAGAACAACTTAGAGGAGGAAAACTCTGTTTTGGCTTATGGTTTCAGGATTCAGTTCATGGTTGGCTCAGTCCATTGTTCTGGGCCCAAAGTGAGGCAGCACATCCTGGCAGAAGGGTTTGGCAGAGGGAGCCAGCTCATGGTAGCTAGGAAGCAGAAAGGGAAGGCAGAAGGGACTACAGGGAAGATGAACCCTTGGAGAGCACAACCCCAGTGACCTATCTCTTCCAGCCTCGTCTCACCTGCCTACAGTTATCACCTAGTACATTCAAACAAGGATGGACTGATCAGGTTACAGCTCTCACAATCCAATCATTTCGCCTCAGAATATTCCTGCATCAACACAAGAGCTTTTGGGGGACTTCATATCCAGCCCATAACAGAGTATATATAATCTGCTTTACCCACAGTCTACTGATATAAATGTCAATCACATCTAAAAAATACCTCCACTGAAACATCTAGACTGGTGTTTGACCAAACAACTGAGGAACATGGCCAAAACAAGTTGACACATATGCCAAAAGAGCCCCCACCCTCGACCTGGGCATCTAAACATATCTCCCTAAATCATATTTAATCTCCAAATAAAGACAATGGCAAGGTCATCCTTCTACCTAACATACAACCTAGAATACATGAACTCTTTCCTAGACGAGAATGCCAAGTCCTTGGGTGATGGTCTCTCTCCTTGATATCCTGTAACTTAAATACTGTGATGTAAAGTTAATAACACTTAATACTACAACATAAAATCAATGCATCTTGTGTTATATGTTGAGGGAATATGGGAGGGAATAAAACAAAGATATTTGCTCTGCATACATACATGCATGCATAACAAAATAAGTTACTTATAACAAGAAATACTTCTAACGATTACAGTTCTCCTGCCATTCGTCACATGTTCATGGCACTTATAACCACCTTGTTCTACCATCTATTTTGTATTCTCTTTGCTCTCAACAAGCAGCTCAGCTAGTCATAGTTTTTACTCAGTGGGCTGACCCAAATCTTTATTCATGAAGAATGTAGGCCAGGAGTAATTGGGCCTGAATTAGGTTGTTATTATTTCCCCCTTGATTTTTAGTCCAGGTGTGGTAGCACTAAGAAACGCCCTAATGGGCCCAGTGCAGTGTTGTACAAAACTATAATCCCCGCAGCTTAGGAGGCTGAGGCAGGAAAATCGTGAGTTCAAAGCCAGCCTTAGCAAAAGCGAGGCACTAAGTAATTCAGTGAGACCTTGTCTCTAAATAAAATACAAAATAGGGCTAGGGATGTGGCCCAGTGGTCAAGTGCCCCTGAGTTCCATCCCTGGTACCCCAACAAACAAACAAAAACACCCTAATGGACCTCCTGTGCTCCAGACAGTCTTTCTTTTTTCTTTTTTGGTACTGGGGATTGAACTAGGGGGCACTCAACCACTGAGCCACATTCCCAGCCCTATTTTGCGTTTTATGTAGAAACAGGGTCTCAATGAGTTACTTAGCGCCTCGCCCTTGCTGAGGCTGGCTTTGAACTCGCAATTCTCCTGTCTCAGCCTCCCTAAGTGCAGGGATTACAGGCGTGCACCACCACGCCCGGCTCAGACAGTCTTTCTTACCTTCATTGTGTATCTGCAGACCATTTTCCCTCTGGCAACCAGGTTGCATCATCCTAGTTGGCTTAGTATATTAACTCCCATCATTTCCTATTAATTCAGATGTGTGAGAAATTCAAAGTGGTCAAGTGGCAATCTGAACTTCGAGTTCATAGAGTCATTGTTTTATTTTCTGATGGAAGCATTCCTCCTTCTACAACTAAGACATCTCATGTATCAGCACATACATTCCAGAGAATAGAAAGCACAATTGTTGGTGGTGAATCTTTAGGGTAGTAGTGAGTGGTGCCTTTCTTATTTTCATCACTTGATTCCCAACTTGTGAATCCTGGCAATGCAACACTATATACTGCACTCTGGTTTAGAATACCTACAGTCATCTGGAGACTCTTTCCCAAGCCCTGCAAAGTATTGTCACTTAGCTGGAAGCATGGCTGAGTCTTAGAGCATTCCACTGTTCTATCAAGCCAACTGCTTCAGGATGGTGAAGGATAGGGTAAGCCCAGAGCGTTACATGAACAGGCTCATCGCTGTACTTTACTTACCATGAAATGAGTTTCTTGACCAGAAGCAATGCTGGGTAGAGTACCATGATGGCAAATAATATAACTGTTGTGTGGATAACAATGTACTTCACCAGCAACTCCTGCCATCACCCAATGGATTCATAACCAAGGTGGCCATGCTGGCAACATGGACATTAATCAGTGGATGACACAGTTGAGCTCCCAAGCTTCCAGCATCAGAGAATAAGAGTTCTCAATATGACACCATTCTTCAAGGTGATCAGCCAGCTACCTGGTGTCAGGTTGATTACACTGGGCTACTGGAAGGAGAAGCATTTTGTCCTTACTGGAACAGACACTTACTCTAGATGTGGATGTCCCTTCCCTGCATACAATACTTCTTTCAAAACTTCTATTTTGTATTATTTTGCTCAGGAGCAACATATTTTTGCAAAAGAATATGCATAGTATGGGAACAATAGATATGCAATATAATTGAACTTCCTTTTTTAAACTAAAAAACCAGCATTCCATTAGCAATACATTAATAAATTTGCTCTAAAATGCTCAAAGAGTCTTATTCATAAATTACTATTGGTTATAAACATACTATGAGCAATGGGGTATATCTATAGTAATAAAGTGAGTGCTATATTCAGTATGTTTTCCATCAGCATATATAATAGGTTGTCAGTGCCAAGCTGAGAAGTTTGAATCCCCACAGGCATAATTTCAAGATATTTTCTGTAGTACAATAAAATTTTGTAAGACTTTATAAAGAACTAGATACTAATATTTTTTACTAAGAAAATTCTCCTAGAGCATTTGCTTTGATTTCACTGTTGGCTTTTTCTTGGTTTTTCCTAGGTTTTTTCCTATATAAAATTTTAAATATGGACATTGTTGCAATTCTTCAAGGAGATTTTATTTTTGGCCTGTTCATTTCCAAAATTATGTTTTTTTAAATGAACAAGAATGATATCTTTTGTATGACATATTTTAAATAGTCAATAAAAATCTGTGCAATTACATCTATTTTTGAATACTATGCTACTATGCAGTTTGTTTTCTTTAAAATTTGTATTTTATCTTCTTTTAAATATGTCATTAACTTGTGACATTCTTAACTAATTTTTAACTCTGTTTTGGAGTAATATGCCTTTCTTCAGGTACATTCTTTTAATTTCTTGTTCTTTTTCCCCTTTCCCACAAATTATTTCTCTCCCATTGTTAGTCTGTTGAATTATCCCTTCACCATATGCTTTTATTTTTTTATTTTTTTGGTACCAGGGATTGAACTCAGGGGTACTTGACTACTAAGCCACATCCCCAGCCCTATTTTGTGTTTTATGTAGATACAGGGTCTCACTGAGTTGCTTAGTGCCTCGCCGTTACTGAGGCTGGCTTTGAACTCGCGATTCTCCTGTCTCAGCCTCCCAAAGTGCTGGGATTACAGGCGTGCGCCACCATGCCTGGCTCACCATATGCTTTTTTAATGCTTACTGAGTTTCAGTTTAACTCTCTCTTTTCTTATAATTCTGAATGATTTGTGTCTGCTATCAAAATAAGTTTTGACTATCTCTTATACCAATTGTTAACTAATTTTTATTTATCATTTCTAGATGTTATGGTTTGGATATGGTGTGTGCCCCAAAAGCTCATGTGTGAGACAATGCAAGGTTTAGAGGAGAAATGATCAGGCTATATACCTTTACCCCAATCAATGAATTAATTCCCTGATCGGATTAGCTAGGTGGGAACTGAAGGTGAGTAGGGTGTGGCTGGAGGAGATGGGTCACTGGGGATTTGCCTTTTTGTATCTGGTGAGTGAAGTCTCTCTCTACTTCTGATCCTCTTGTGAGCTGCTTCCCTCCACCACACTCTTCCACCATGATATTCAGCCTCACCTTGAGCCCCAGAGAATGGAGCCAGCTGCTTATGGACTGAACCTCTAAAACCATGAGCCCCCAAATAAACTTTTCCTCTTCTAAAGTTGTTTCTTTTTAATTTTTAAATTTGTTCTAATTAGTTATACATGACAGTAGAATGTATTTTGACACATCATACATAAATGGAGTATAATTCCTTATTCTCTGTTTGTACATGATGTAGAGTTACACAGGTCATGTAGTCATATATGCACATAGGTTAATAATATCCAATTCATTCTACTATTCTTCCTACCCCCATACCCCCTCCCCTCCCTTCACTTCCCTCTGTCTGGTCCAAAATACCTCTATTCTTCCCCTGCCCTTATTGTAAATTAGCATATGCATATCAGAAAAAATACTCAGCCTTTGGTTCATTAAGATTGCTTTATTTCACTTAGCATGATATTCTCCAGTTCCTTCCATTTACTGGCAAATGCCATAATTTCATTCTTCTTTAAAGTTGAATAATATTCCATTGTGTATATATGCCTCGTTTTCTTTATACATTCATCTGTTGAAGGGCATCTAGGTTGGTTCCCTAGTTTAGCTATTGTGAATTGAGCTGCTATAAACATTGATGTGGCTGTGTCGCTGCAGTATGCTGATTTTAAGTCCTTTGGGTATAAACACTAGGTACCCTTAAATTTGACCTCAATTTCAAAAAACTTCCCATTTGCCATTAATACATCTGTGTGGTTTGTACACATCTCACTTACCTATGACTTCCAATTAAACATGAATTATTGTAATTTTGATTTTGGTGTGTTTTTCTGGTGCTGGGAGTTGAACCCAGGGTCCTGCTTACCTTACCTAGGCAAGGGCTCTACCACTGAGCTATACCCCTAGTCTCCTAATTACTAGAACTCTTAAGCCTAATTTGGAGATAATGCAGTAGAAATATACTTTATTAATATACTTGAAGTTAGAGTTTAACATAATGTCCACACCTTTGTCAAGCACATACAGCTCTTCATCATATTTATTGGATCACTTTTTCTCCTGCTACTAGATTGTAAGTCCCTTAAAAGCAGGGATCACATTTAAGTCTCTACTGTCTGGCACAGTGAAGATTATTAATGAATGAATAGTAAATGAATAAGTGAATGGATCAGAACAAAATTAGTTGTATAATTTCCATGGTCTTATCCAAATAATACTGTCCCTGCCAGCTCCCAATGATACAAAATGAAATTTCTTTTATAAATGCCAAATTTTTTACTTTCTCAACTGGATTTATTTTACAACAAAAACACCCTTGGAAAAACACATTCATTTTAACCTGTTCATCCAAGGCAGAGGCTCTCCGTCTTGGCTGAAGATGAGAATCCTGTCTTCATCTCAGTCAACATAAATGAGAAGCTCCCTCTTTCCCTGCCCCCCACGCCAGGTAATTCTAATATATAGGCAAGGCTGAGAAACACTATGCTAAAATATAAAGATGGTGCATTCTAAGAAGAAAGAAGAAAAATTGATGGTGCATTCTAAGAAGAAAGAAGAAAAATGAGGTCCCAGTTGACTGTGGCTGAGAGGTTCCTTGTCAGGGAAACAGAGGTAGGGAGTTTGCAGAGTCCAACTCTCTCTTCAGGAGGCTGGAGTTGGCTGGAGGTATAAGTATTTTTTAAAGTATCTATTGTCATGAAAAATTAAGGGGAAGCCGGGCGCGGTGGCTCACGCTTGTAATCCCAGCACTTAGGGAGGCTGAGACAGGAGAATTGCGAGTTCAAAGCCAGCCTCAGCAATGGCGAGGCACTAAGCAACTCAGTGAGACCCTGTCTCTACATAAAACACAAAATAGGGCTGGGGATGTGGCTCAGGGGTCGAGTGCCCCTGAGTTCAATCCCTGGTA
>PVHX01008221.1:0-54808 GCA_004024805.1 Geosciurus inauris | reverse complement strand
TAAGGGGAGAGATTATAAGTACTTTCTAAAGAGGCAAACTTTGAAGGGGAAAGAATTTAAAATTTAAAACGAGGTCAGAGATTCCAACAAAGGGCCCTTTGAGTTTCTTGGACTTCTTACAAAAATATTCCACAGGCAGGCAAATGCAACAAATGGATTAGGTATACAGAGTAACATGCTAAGAGGAAAGCATAACGAAGAACCAGAGTTGGCATGAGAGAATTTGACAAAAGGAGAAATATTTTCAAGAATTTGTGTTCTCCAAATTTGTGTCTGTACTTGAATTACAACATAAAACTATGAATGTGGATGAGGACCAGAAGAGAGATGGCAACTGATGGACCTGTTGAGGTGTACTGAGCTCTAAGCCTGAAGTTCTGGTTCCTCCTCTGCTGCCAACATGCTCTAGGTCCTCAGGCTGGCTTCTCTACTTCTCTGGGATTTGGTTTCCTCATCTGTAAAATTAGAGAGTTGAAAGCTTGAACTAAACTAGTCTTTCCTGCAAGGTTCTTCTGAAAGAAGATTAATCCATTCATAATTAAAGGTGCACCACTGTACCCAGCCTGTTCCATTTCTTCGAATAGCTATATGATAGTCAATTATATGTCTGTACTATAATATAATTAACCTCCTCCTTCCTATCTTGGGATATCCGTGGAACAGCTCAATGTGTTTTCTCTAGACATTGCTTTCATTTCTTCTACTTGGCTGTCCGTAATGACCGATTTCTGTGTTCTTCCTCATCGAATCCTCTGATAATAAGATGAATGTACTACTCCCTTTTCTATTTCTACAATTAAATACCACAAACTGTGTAACTTATAAAGAAGAAAGAAATTCAGCTCACAACTATGGGGTGTTGGGAAGTCCAAAAATGAGGGGCCATGCCTGGTGAAGGTTTTCTTGCTGGTAGGGACTCTATGCAGTGTCCTGAAGTGGCACAGGGTATCCCATGGTGAGAGTGGCACATACAAAAGATAGGGCCAAACTGGCTTTTATAACAGACCCATTCTCCACATAACGCTTTAGCGCATTAATTATGAGTGGATTAATCCATTCATGAGGGCTTTGCCTAATCACCTCTTATAGGCCTCACTCAGTCCTACCTCTTTTTTTAATATGTAAATATTAATATAGATTAATATACATATATATATTTTAGTTCATGGAACTTTATTTTACTTATTTATATGCGGTGCTGAGAATTGAACCCAGTGCCTCACACATGCTAGACAAGTGCTGTACCACTGAGCTATAACCCCAGTCCTTTAGTCTCACCTCTTAATACCTCACGTTGCAAATGAAATGTCAACACCCCATTTGGTGTGGACAAACCATGGCAAAATAAAAATTTTTTTCTCTTATTGCTACACTGTGTTATATGGTCTCTTGGTGATGTAAATTGTAATTTGTTCTTTCTGAAGCTCTCTAGAGAGGGGAAATAAGCTGATGTTACTGAAGATTTATTCCACACAAGTTCTTTCATGAAGGTTATCACATGGCACCATGCAGTGAGGTAATGCTTTTATCCATTTCATGCAGTAATAAGTGGAGACTCAAAGGAACCAAGTAACTGGCTTAAGATGTTTGGTGCCAGGGTTTAAATTGGGTCTGATCTCCTCCAGATCTGTCTTAGGCCATTCCGCTCAGCACTATGGTCTCATAGCAGCAGAAGAGCAGGCTCATGGTCCCTGAACTTTGACTTGGTGCACAGGCCACCAGGCCTTTCCTCCACTTGATCCCCTTTGCCAATATCTTTTCTTAGTCACAAGATGGTCTTTCCTTCAATAATTTTTTTAAATGAAGGTCTGCAGGCATATGGCAGATAGTTTGTTTTCCAAAGGATACATCAATAAAGGATTATTTTAATACTTAGAACAGGGTTCAGCCAACTTTTTCTGTAAGGGGCCAGATAGTAAATATTTTAGCCTTTGGGACACATGTGATCTCCGTCCCAACTATTCAACTTCTTCCTTGTATAATATATAGCAAATATGTTACATATGCCACAGACAATATGAAACAAATGGGTGGGCTGTATTCCAATAAAATTTTATTTAGGGACACTGAAATTTGAATTTCGTGCAGTACTTATTACTTACAAAGTATTCTTATTTTGACTTTTTTTTTCATCCATTTGAAAATGTACACACCATTCTTTTTGTTTTGTTTTGTTTTTTTGTTTTTTAGGGACCAGGGATTGAACTCAGGGGCACTCAACCACTGAGCCATATCCCCAGTCCTATTTTGTATTTTATTTAGAGACAAGATCTTGCTGATTTGCTTAGCACCTTGCCTTTGCTGAGGCTGGCTTTAAACTTGCAATCCTCCTGTCTCAGCCTCCTTGAGCTGCTGGAATTACAGGCATGCGCCACTGCACCTGGCTACAAACCATTCTTATTTTGTTCATGGACAGTACAAACCAGGGAGTGAGGATCATCGTTTGTTAACCTCCCCATCCCTCATAAGGGTGGTATGTGATCAAGTTTAAGGCTTGCTGGGATGAGTGAGCCATAAAGTAGATGTGAGCCAGGCTCCACTTGCTCTATTTGGACAATTATAAAGGATATATATAAAACAGAGATCTCAGCCAACAAACCCCTAATTTATATTAATCTATGTTGAAAGGAGGTGATACATACTGTTAGCAGTGCATCTATCACATGTATACACTGTGGAATGATCAAATCAGGCAGATCAGCATGTCTGTCACCTCAAATACATGTCATTTCTTTGTAGTGAGAACATTTGGAATCTTCTCTTTTGCCAGGTGCAGTGGTGCACACTATAATCCCAACTATTCAGGAGGCTGAGGCAGAAGGATGGCAAGTTTGAGGCCAGCCCAGGCAACTTAGGGAGACTCTTATTTTAAGAAGTAAAATAAAATAAAGGAACAGGGATGTAGCTCAGTGGTAAAGTGCCCCTGAATTCAAACTCCCTCCCCCCCCCCAAAAAAAAAGAAAGAAAAAGAAAAAAACACAGGCCTGGTTGTACATGCTTATAATCCCAGAAACTCAGGAAGCTGAGGCAGGAGGATCTCAAGTTTGAGGCCAGCCTCGGCAATTTAGCAATGTCATAAAGAATTTAGGGAGACTGTGTCTCAAAATTAAAAAGTAAACAGGGCTTGGGATGTGGCTTAGTGGTTAAACACCCCTGGGTTCAATTCCTAGTATCAAAAGAAAGAAAGAAAGAAATTCTTTTAACTATTTTGAAATGCAGAATAGACTATTATTAACTGTATATTAACTATAGTCTCCATGCTGTGCAATAGGTCATCTGAACTTATTCTTCCTTCTAACTGAAACTTTGCGCCCACTGATCAAGATCTTCCCTTTCCATTTTGCAACCCCCTACTCCCCACTGCCCTGCCCCAGCCTCTGGTAGCTTCCATTCTACTCTCTACTTCTATGATGTTATTAACAATGATTATTTGACTATTAAAATAAAATAGAACATAAAAAGAAATCCATCTTCTATACACCAGGCAATAATGGGTCCCCCTGAATTAGCACTCCCATTTCCTGGAAAGCATCTCTGCATTAAGTATGTCTTGTAATTTCCTTTGCACTCAAAACATACCTCTAAGAATCTTTCACCCTGGCTTCTCAGGACCCTGTAGTTCTCCGCCTTTGAGGACTGCCTGACACCCCATCCACCCACTCCTTTTGGCAGCCATAACTTCGTACTTCTGGGGGTTTTGTGGAGTGGGGGATGGAACCCAGGACTTGGGCATGCTTTCTACCACTGAGCTACAACTCCAGTCCCATATTTCAGACTCTGAAGCTAAAACCCTCTCTGAGCTCCTCACCTGCACCACTATTCACCCACCTTCTTACTCTCTTTCCCCTGACTCTTTTTACAACCTCAATTCCAACAATCCCTCTGCTCCATTGAGATCCATAATCAACTGCTTCCATTACCTTTTTGCTGTCCTTTACCCAGCCTAAATTCCAACATCAATCCTGATTCTTTACTTATACATACCGTGAATGGTTTTTATAAACTGGATGGCATCTTTAACTCAGGAAACAATGGAGAAGATTTGTGAGGTGAAAGGAAAATGAATTAGGGGCAATCTATTTCCTGTGCTTTCCTCTGTGCTTATACACCTGAAGTAAAGTTGAATGTATTTTTCTCCTACAAAAAAAAAAAAAAATAGTTAAACCTCAAACCCTTCCCCAGCCCTACACTGCCCCTAAGAGCAGCTCCTCCCACCAAAGCCTTTCTGGTCTGATGATAACTTCAGGCAGCCATAGGGGCTTGGGTTGGGTGCCACTATGGCCCACTAGCATTTCTCTAGGACAATTAAATCTCTAATCTGTCTGGGTATGGGATTCATCTGCTCTTTCAAGCATCAGACCCAAGATACAGCTAGAGGAAGGCATATGAATGGAGCTGGGGTTTTTTTGTTTTCTGTTGTTTTTTTTTTCCAAAATTACCTGGACCACTACCTCTATTTTCCTCAGTTTTTTTTTTTCGAGTGTATTTTTCGTAGAATAAATCTAGGCAGAGAATAAAAATTAGATGCTAGATATACAACAAAACCTCTTCTCTCCATAGTTGGATAATTTGTGCCTTTTGGGCCAAGAAAAGAGATGACCTAGTACTTCCTACTGGGAAATAACATGTTTGGGAAGTAGACTAGTGTTTCTCACTTAGGAATGATAAGTTGAGCTGAAGTGTTCTTAAAAAATACTGAACATGTATCAGAGCAAGCAAAACATATATATATATATACATACACATATATACATATATATAAAACATGATATTATTTTGATGACTAATAAAAGCATTTGTACTAAAGAAAAAACTAGAAAATAACTAGCTGCATTTAAACAGAGCTGCAAGACTAATAGACAAGATTAATAGACTGTTTCGTAAAGCATTTACGTAATTACATGAAATTGCACTGAATAAGTCAATTCAAATTGACTTAGTTATAGGCACTAGGGTATGTATATACTAAGCACTGACAGACCAGCATAAAATGTAGTCACACTTCTGTTTGTTGAAGAGATGTTGCTGTGTTGCTCAGGCTGTTCTCCTATTCCTGATTCCAGTGATCTGCCCCATCATCCTGGAAAGCTGAGACTCTAGGTGCCTGCCACCACAACCAGGTGATGTGGTCATGCTTTAAATGAAAGGTATGTACTATGAACTCTCTGATACCTGGCATGCTGCCATCTGGAAAGCTTTAGTGAGCAGCTCTTTCATCTGTCCATTCAGTATTGTTTGATCCAAGCTCCTAGAGGCCAGGGTCCACGACTATACATCTATTTGTCTTTTAATTTCTTGTTTTTAATATTGTGTCTGGCATGTCATAAGCTCAATAAATACTGCTGGAATGAATAAATGAACGTGGTGGCGAAGCTGAAAGGCTGCAAAAGTCTGAATTGGTTTTGCTTTTAAACCAAGGAAGTGATTATGGTTTAGATGTGAGGTGTCCCCAAAAGGTCATGTGTGAGAAAAGGTAAGAAGATACAGAGGAGAAATGATTGGGCCATGAAAGTCTTGATCTACTCAGTGAGTCGATCCCCCGATGGGATTAATTGAGTGGCAACTGAAGTCAGGTGGGGTGTGGCTGGAGGAAGTGAGTCATTGAAAGCCTGCTTCTGGGGTATATGTTTTGTGAACTGAGCTTAATCTCTCTGCCTCCTGATGATCATGATGGGAGCTGCTTCCCTCTACAACACACTTCCACCATGATGTTCTACCTTACCTCAACTCCCAAGGAACGGAGCCAGCTATGGACCATGACCTCTGAGCCCCCAAATAAACTTTTCCTCCTCTAAAATTGTTCTTATCATGTCTCTTGGTCACATCAGTGAAAAACCTGAGCAAAACAAAAGCCTAAATTTTATTCAGTACGTATTACATGATAGTTATTTGAATATTGCTAATTTGACATTGCATCACATGTTAATTCTCAATTAAATACAATACTCTTTTCTCATCCTATTGAAAATTAGTTTATTGGAGCCGGGCGCGGTGGCTCAAGCCTGTAATCCCAGCACTTAGGGAGGCTGAGACAGGAGAATCGCGAGTTCAAAGCCAGCCTCAGCAATGGCGAGGCACTAAGCAACTCAGTGAGACCCTGTCTCTACATAAAACACAAAATAGGGCTGGAGATGTGGCTCAGTGGTCAAGTACCCCTGAGTTCAATCCCCAGTACCAAAAAAAAAAAAAAAGAAAATTAGTTTATTGGGGCTGGGATTATGGCGCAGTGGTAGCGTGCTCGCCTAGCACGCATAAGGCACTGGGTTCGATCCTCAGCACCACATAAAAATAAAGATATTCTGTCACCTACAACTAAAAAATAAACATTTAAAAAAAAAAAGAAAGAAAATTAGTTTATTGACATTAGATGGTAGAACCAGTGCTAATCTTTTTAAAGGTGGCCTTAAAGTTAGTAATATTACTAACTTACTACTTCCTTTAATTTTCTGCTGGATAAAAATGAAGAGCATTTCATGAAAACAGAGAAGCTGGGTGGCTGGCACAGCCTGTAATCCCAGCTACTTGACTGTCTGAAGCAGGAGGACTGCAGAAAATTCAAAGCTAGCCTCCACAACTTAGCAAGACCCTGTCTTAGAATAAAAAGGGCTGGGGATGTAGCTCAGTGATAAAATGCCCCTGGGCTCAAATCCCAGTACCACAAAAACCAACCAAATAGACAAATAAACAAAAAAGAGAAAACAGTAAAACGAAAAATGAAATGAATATTAACCTGAAACCTAAGAATCTTTAAATATATTTTACTTTAAAAAAGAAGATTAAGATATCAAGTATAGAATTATATCTGAATGTAAGTAATGATGTGAGTGCTTTACTAAAATTAAGTACATATAGTATAAAGCCTTCATTTCATCTATTAATCTTGTTTAAGAGCAGTTAATTTTTCTCAGATGAATTTTCTTTTATATGAATGCTGTATTGGTCAGTGAAAGTGTCATTGTTTACATATTTTAATACCCCAAACACAGGCAAGTAGCTCAATAACTTGCTACTTGAATGTTCTAAAAGCCCTTATAAACTATCTTAATGTTATAAAAAAACGGAAGAGTTGCGGGACGTGGTGGTGCACGCCTGTAATCCCAGAAACTCTGGAGGCTGAGTCAGGAGGATTGCAAATTCAAAGCCAGCCTCAGCAATTTAGTAAGGACCTAAGAAACTTAGGAAGATCCTGTCTCAAAATAAAAAATAAAAAGGTCTGGGAATGTGGCTCAGTGGTTAAGCATTCCTGGGTTCAATGCCTGGTACCAAAAAAAAAAAAAAAAAAAGAATAGCCATTTCTCACAATTTGTATAAATGGCATTCTCCCCATTTTATTTCTAATTACTAGAGAAATTATTATTATTATCATCATCATCATCATCATCAATTTTTTAGTGATGTTGAGTATTGAACCCAGGGCCTCACATGTATTAGGCAAGTGCTCTACCACTGAACTACAGCCTCAGCCCTGGATAGACTATTTATACTAAGTGTTGGCTGCAGGAGGAAATCATTGTAAGAACAGCACGGTGGCCCCCAAGTTCATGCCATATACCACTTGAAACCTCTGTAACACAATGCCAAACCACTGATTTATATTCACTTTATAGACAGTCAAATCAGTGAGAGTACAACTGGGATGTTGTAGCTTTTCCAGCTTGATGAATCTGGCATTTTATTTGGATACAAACAAATCTCACAAACTAAGAAACAAACCTCTTTTCAGAGGTTTTTTTCAGTGAGAGAAAAATGTGTCAAATCTTTACTATTTTATTGTTTTATTTTGTGGTGTTGGGGATCAAAACCAACCTACTACTGTGTGTTTTTGCATGAGTATAAAACAAGAAGAAAGGTTTGTTGTGGTTGAGGTCAACATGTAGCCACTGTGGAGTCTGCATTGGAAAACCTTAACAACTTTCTCATTTCAGTTTGTAA
Source organism: Geosciurus inauris (assembly GCA_004024805.1). NCBI lineage: Eukaryota > Metazoa > Chordata > Mammalia > Rodentia > Sciuridae > Geosciurus > Geosciurus inauris. The sequence continues at coordinate 46,876 of PVHX01008221.1, read as the reverse complement.
TTTTCAGTCTTATGCTAAAAGAGCAGGCCAAGTACAAGGCACATCATTTTAGCTTAAGGAATAACAAATAGATAGTTTGAAGACGTTCTGTTGCAATGCCACAACAGACTCCACTTCCATTTGGTACCTGATTATGTGTGAGCACCAACTAGTCTCAGACTCTCAGATTGATCCTCTCGAGAGACCTGAAGTTGATGAGCCTTTCAATTAAGCAGAGCTACTTGCATATGTCCCCAGAAGAGGGTACAAATGTCCTAAGGGTTTACACTTTTACCTTATTTAGGCATCTTTCTGCCCTTTTTTTGGAGTAGGAGGTGTGGATTGACCACTGGTCCTCACACAGGCCAGGCAAGCACTCTACCACTGAGCTACACCCCAGCCCCAAACATCTTTCTACTTCCCTTTCTCCCTTTAATCAGCACTCCCAACCCCTCCTTTTCTTTCTTTTTTTTTTTCTTTTTTCTTTTGGTGGTGCTGGGAATCAAACGCAAGGCCTCATGCATGCTAAACACATGCTCTACCGTTGAGCAGCATCTCCAACTCTCTTTCTAGGTTTTGTATTTTAAAATGTATGCTACTTTCTAGAATGAAGTCACTTAAATACACATGTGGGGAAATATCTCCCAAAGTTGTGATGATTGTAAAATCATCCTTAAGAGCCTTATTTGATATCTCACTCTCTTCTCATACAAGGAAAAACATATATATATATTAAACGTGCATAATGGGAAATATGAAATAGCATAATTAATAAGTGGGAAGTATAAGATAAGAAATGCGAGGTTTTAAATTTTAATCATTAAATCGAAGAACAATAGAATTAAAAACTATAGTTATGAATAGCAAAAGATGATTTGAATACTCAAAAACAGTAGATGATTTCAGTAAATTTCTAATTTTTTTTTGTTAAAGCTCCTTTACTTTTGTATTATTATTATTATTATTTTGGTGCCATGGATCAAATCCAGCATGCTAAGCACATGCTGTACTACTGAGCTACACCCCAAGCCCTGCTTGTCTTTTTTTTTTAATGATGACTCGAAGTAGCAGCTATGAACTGTAATAAAAAGCAAGTGAGACATTTATAACGCTTGCCTTTAGGAAGATTTCCTCACTTTTAAAATTTATCTCACAGATTAAAAAGGTAAAAAGGCAAAATCTCTTGCCTTCTTGAGAAAAATAGTATCAGATCTGTCAGTTGATAATTACTTTTACTTTAATAGTTACTCTTACTTTTACAAGAGTATTACTTTTTTTTTTTTTACTGCTTTGTAAGGGATGATTGGCATAGATAAAGAGCATGTGATTAATTTGTGCAGTTGGGTAGGTTTTGACTCATATGTACACCCTTGAACCCATCTCCAGGAGGAAGATGGTGAACATACCCATCACCTCTGAGTTTCCTTGTACCTTGGGGTTAATTCCTGACTCAGGTCCCCCTGTTCCCTCCAGCAACCACTATCCTGTTGGCTACCACAATAGATCAGATCAGCATTACAATTAACAGTCTATAACTAAGCTAAAATGATCCCTTTCAGTCAATTAAAACTTGTTTTATTTCTTAACTAAAGCAAAGTAATGGTGCTAGAGTGAGGGAAAAGATACACAGGTCGTTAGAAAGAACTCTTAATTGAGTAATGATTTTGCAGATTCTTTTTCATATTCCATAGTCTAATACTAATTGGATTAAAGATTTAAGGATCCAGGAAATGAAGTAAAAGAAGAGATGTGTTGATTTTAATAGTGTTTCTTTTTCCTTTCTAATCTATCAGCTTATTTCTAATTAATAAATGGATTTGCAAAACCTGGCCCAAAATGGAAATCTCTACTAATATATGTTCAGATAAGTTACATGTAGACATTCTATGTCAATAATGAAATAAGGTGGACTGTTGCAAATGATATTAAAATACTACCCCAACTCTGTCTTGTGAAAATGCAAGTTTTCTTTCACCTATAACTTCAATATATAAAAATTACATATTCATATAAGTAAAGATTTGAGATGGCTAAAAACTACAGCAAGTCAGCTTTTGTGGTTTGTGACTATGTATAAGTTTTGTTTGGAATTAAATAAATAATTTTATAATGTATGCATAATAAATAATGTATTTCTGTCCCTTTCCAATATACATCACTCTGTTGAACTTGAAGGCATGCTTTTGCATTTTGAGAGTGTTTTTGTAAGATGCGATATCTAAAATAAACTCGATACTTCATTTTATAAACAGTATATTTTTCATTCTCTTGACATCACCAAAGGAAAATGCCATACACTGGAACATAAAACAAAAATAGACCTGACTTGGTTGGAATTGTAATATATGTAGCACTAATGCTACTTATTGATTACCACAAAGGGGTTTGCTTTTGCTTCTTAAAGCTTTTCCATTATAGAGCAAGAAACAGAAATACAGTATTTTGAAAGGTGGTTACTCTAAAATGTTTTCATGTAGTGAATGCCTATTCCATACTCTCATAAAACAAATTAGTCCTTCATGATGAAGTATTAGTTTTCTGGGCTACGTGCATTTCAATGCTTGAAAATACTTAGATAATTTTAATGCCAATAAATCTATGCTGAACACATGGTTTAATATATATTTTATATATATTAAATTTCTTTTGAGGATTTTAATTAAAATGTGTTCCAAATGGTCTATTAGTTCCAATCACTGTCTACATAGTCTTCAAAGTTGTTGCACTGACCAACCCAGTTTTTAATTTACTATAATTTTTTTCATATATTTCTCATTTAAAAGATATAGAAGTATTTCCAAACTTATTCACACATTGGAAACACATATTTTGAGCACTCTGTATGTAGCACCAGATTAGGAATCAAGATACATATATTTTTTAAAACGGCAAAATAGGAGAGTACCTTTAAAGTGAGCACACAAAACTAGTGAGGAGGGAAACAGACCAGGGCTTGATAAATTTGGGTGCAGATGGTGCTGTTGTTTGGATCCGGAATGTCCCCTAAAGGCCCATGTATTAAAGGCTTGGCACTGTCCAGACGTACTGAAATATCTAAGAGGTGGGGTCTAGTGGAAGTCTTAGGTCCCTGAAGGTGTACCCTTGTAGGGGACTATGGGATCCCAGTCTCTTGCTTTTTGTTCCTGGAGACATAGCCTTAAGGTGAATGAGTTTTTGTTTTATTTCTTGTTTGTTTCTTTGTTTGTTTGAGTGCTGGGGATGAAACTCAGGGCCTTGCATAGGCTAGACACATGCTCTACCATTGAGCTACACTCCCAATCCAAGGTGAACAGTTTTGGTACATGCTACTGCCATGATGAGCTGCCTCTCAACAGGCCCAAAAACAGTAGGGCCAACCATTTGTAGACTGAAACCTCCAGAACTGTGAGCCAAAATGAATCTTTTCTCCTTCTAATACAATTGCCTCAGGTATTTGTTACAGTGATAGAATGCTAACACAGATGGCTACATGGGTAAGTTCTATACATGTCTTTAGGTGTACTACTTGCTAATGCTGATAATGGAAAGGTACTGCAAGCCCATCTTTATAACTAGTTTCAAATTTGTTAACAATCCCCTCCACACAGGTGAGGATGAAATGAATAGTCTCAATTTACAAATGCAATATTTTTTGTGGATCTGTGAGTTTGGTTTACCATGGAAAGAGATCTATGATGTATCTGTCTGTTCAGTAAGTATTTTAGAAGTCCTTCATTACTGACAACAGGCCAAACAAAGTTTACACCTTCTACCTTAGAAAATCTCGGGATTCACTCACGAAAATGAAAGAAATGCTCTCAAGAATTAAAATTATTATATGAATTATTTTAAATGATAATTCCAATTTTTACATGTATTTGTGTCTACTATAATATGGTTGTTTGTTTATTAATATTGAGGATTAAACCCAAGGGTACTTTACCACTGAGCTACATCCCTAGCCCTTTTTTTCTTTTGAAACAGGGTCTTGCTAAGTTGCTGAGGGCCTCACTAATTTGCTGAGGCTGGCCTTGCACTTGCCATCCTCTTGCCTCAGCCTCCCAAGCTGCTAGAATTATAGGAATAAGCCACTGTTTCTGGCAATGAGTTTAGATTTAGCAAATACGGTTCACACTAAGAGCAATTATGATTCAATATACTTTTTTTCTTCTGAAGTTAAAGTCTCTGTTTTTGTTTAAACCCCCAATTTTTAACCAAATCAGGTGTTTTTCATGTATTTATTGTATAGATGTGTTGTTTGGAAATTCTGTTGTTTATATATTGATTGTAAGCTATAATTACATTAAATAAACTGAGAAAGCATGACACAAACTGATATTAGCAATAGCTATAGTTTTACATATCTGTCTTTTGAAAAAGCTGGACTGGATATCTATATTTTACTTAGTAATATCTCAATTTCCTCAATAAGTAAGTCAGTAAATTGAATTTATAGTTTATTTTGTCTTTCCTCCCATCAAATTATGTGAATAAGAAGTACTGTGGCCTCATAACATAATTCTATTTCTAAGAGAAAGAACATGCAGGTCTGTAGAATAATAGTCAATAATGATTTTGTCAAAATATATTTATTGAGCATGTATACTATGCAGGGCACTGCAGGGGTGATAGAAATGTATTTTGTTTGATGTCCTTGCTTTCAAGAAGAGCACACTTAAAAAAAATGAAAGAGAAGAGTCCACTTTAGATAGAAATCCATATTTAGGCAAAACAACTGTGTTCTGATCTCTTTATCAAAGGCGGCTTCAGTGGATATGTGTATGCCAGTTCTGGGCCTCCAATTCAGACAATTTTAAGTAACATTAAAAATGAGTTTCCCCAGGTGGGCTGGGATTGTAGCTCAGCGGTAGAGCGCTTGCCTCGCATGCGTGAGGCCCTGGGTTCGATCCTCAGCACCACATACAAAGCAATAAAATAAAGACATTATGTCCATCTACAGCTAAAAAAATATTAAAAAAAAAAAAAAATGAGTTTCCCCAGGGCTGGGGTTGTGGCTCAGTGGTAGGATGCTTGCCTCGCATGTGTGAGGCCCTGGGTTCGATTCTTAGTACTACATATAAATAAATAAATACAAGTCCATCAACAACTAAAAAAAACATTTTTTTTTTAAATGAGTTTCCTGCCGGGCGCGGTGGCGTAAGCCTGTAATCCCAGCACTTAGGGAGGCTGAGACAGCAGAGTCACGAGTTCAAAGCCAGCCTCAGCAATGGCAAGGCGCTAAGCAACTCAGTGAGACCCTGTCTCTACATAAAACACAAAATAGGGCTGGGGATGTGGCTCAGTGGTTGAATGCCCCTGAGTTCAATCCCCAGTACCAAAAAAAAAACAGAGTTTCCTGCCTCAAAGGTTTAGGGTTAGAGTTGTAATGGGATGATGGTATACCCAATCAGGTCAGATCATAAAGGATCTACATTCAAGGGTTTCAAAGCAGGGAGTAATTCTCTAGCCAGAGATGATAAAGATCTGAATTATTTTCTTCCCCATATATTTTACTAGTGCATTATAATTATACATAATAGTGAGGAATCTAAATTTCGCAGCAGTCCTTTGAATAGAGTAGAATACATACCTCAGAAATGTGAGAAAGCACTGTCGTCAAAACATGGTCATGGACAAGTGTGACTGGTGACAAGAGATTTCCAGGTTTCTGATTTGGGTGATGAGATGAATAAAAGCGCCACCTCTCTTTTTTTTTTTTTAATTTTTTTTTTAATTGTAGATGGACACAATGTCTTTATTTTATTGCTTTGTATGTGGTGCTGAGGATCGAACCCAGGGCCTCACGCATGCGAGGCAAGCGCTCTACCGCTGAGCTACAGCCCCAGCCCAAGTGCCACCTCTTAATGAGAAGAACCAGGAGGAAAAACACATGTAGATGGGAAGACCATTCTGTTTTGGATGCGTTGAATTTGCAGTGATTTGGGGAACTTTGAGATGCAATGTTCACTAGGTGAACTAGTCCTTTGGAACTTCAAGGATAAAATCTTAGCTAGGATGAAAGACTTCAAATTCAGTAAATAAATGAGATTCATCAGCATATACGTTGTCATTAAAATGATGGGAGTGGATGAAATTGCGCAGCACACTCAATAAATGTTTATTGGTCCAACGGGTAAATGAATAATGAGGGAGATGAAAAGAGAATGGAGAGTTCAAATAAGAATTCTCAGGCAATGGAGAAAGTGCCATGATAAACTGTACCCATTCCATAGGTTTCCCCAGGATTGTCTTTGGTCATAGGAACATTTCTATCACTGAAAGAGGAATATCAACAAAAATAAAATGTGTATACAGTAAAAGACGTTTTATCTGATAAGTACGTTATTGATTACTTGCAGATAGCTCAACCAGCTATTTCAGAACTGATACATTTTAACAGATTGTGAATCTGCATTGTCATGCAGCTCATGACTCCGTGTTATTAATGAACTGTATCACCCCTTCAATTTGCTCTCTGGAAAAGAAAAACATGACATGCAGCTTGAGAAGCTTTATTAAGCAGTAGTTAAAGAGTGCAAACTCTGGGGCTGTGTTTCTCAACTTTTTCATTATGACCCCCATCCCAAGGAGAATTTTCAGACATATTTTTCTAATCCTCTTCATGAAAATTTAAGACTATTGACATAATGTGTATCTGTTTATGAACTGTGGTATGTAATGGCAATGGTAATGTCTTAAGATTTTTTTCTACCCCCTAAAATCCAGTTTTCATCCACTGAAAATATACACCCTAGACAGCCATGCTGTTGGGACTCAAATTCTAGTTTTATGCTGATAGTTTGCCTTAGAGGTAACAACAGTTTGCCACACATTTCACAGTTTATCCTAGATTGTCAAAGCCCTTTAGGCACAGCATACTAAATACTACATACTTAAGGCTTTAACTATCTTTAACTATCAGGATTTTTGATTTTTGTGTTTTTGTAGTGCTGGAAATTATACTAAAGGCTCTAAGCAACTTAGCAAGACCTTGTCTCAAAATAAAACATAAAAAGGACTGGATATGGTGCAGCACCCAGAGTTCAATTTCCAGTATCCCTCCGGCCCCACCAAAAAAATAATTGACAATAAAGTTATAAGGAGACAATACAGTTTTTGTTAGAGTTATCTGGAGCATAGGAAAGGACAACACACTCGAAGGAATTGGGAAAGGCATTTTGGAGGAAGTGGCGTTTGTGAAAAGCCATGTAGGATGTTGAAGGGCTTTTTAGGATAAATATCCTATGATATGATGAAACTGTTTTGTTTTCAGGTTCCTTGCAAGGGACGTGCACTGGCTTATACTTTCCTTGCCTGAGCATGTTCCTATTTTTTCTCTGCTGTAGCCACCCTGGCCACTCTCAGTTCCTGATATCCTCTTTCCTGCCATATTTTTACATATGCTCCAGGATCCTCTGCCTGGAGCCATCATTTCTGCCACTTACCTAAATAACTCCTAATTGTCCTTCAGACTCCAGTGCATGTGTCGCTTCTTATGGAACCTTCCCTGGCTTCTCTGATGAGATCTAATCCTCTAACACAGACTCTCGTACCACTGGTTTGTATGATCACTTGATCAGCGTCCATCTGTCCAGTAGATCATAAGCTCTGTGAGAGCACCATTGTGTGTATTTGTTCACCTTTGTATTACTTGCACCTTGTACTAACACCTAATGGATGCTTAGTAACTAGGTATAGAATGAATAAATAAATCAAATATGAGTGAAGGAAAACAGAGAGGTTAAAATAAAAATCACCAGGAATGTTTGGAAACCAGTGACAATCTGGTTTGACTGAAGAAATAATCCTCAAATTTATGCTCTGAGGCTATGATAATGAACAAGTTGTATAGAAATATTTTTCTGGTAAAATTAAATAATGGCTCTATTTCCTCAATGCATAAAACCCAATATATTAGTGGATAGAGTTCTTTACTTAAAGTTTCTCTCCTATAAACATTTCTTAAACACTTGAAGACTGTTAGATTGTTGTTTTCCCTGCTTGTAAGCAGCAGTGAACAACAGAATAAATCAATATGCAGCAAATAATATTAGGAGAAAAAAGTTAATCACGATTAATTTGACAGCATGATCATTATAGACATAAGCTCATGGATACCGTATTGTGCATACATATAGTAGTAACATTTTTCATGAGTTAAAGTTGTCTGTATTTGATATGATCCCTTTTCTACTGCAAAGATGTACAAAAGGTTGGTTGGCACCAAACATTCATAGAAAAAAAAACCCCAGATAGCCTGAAATTTTATAATTTTGTGATTGTATAGACAAAACATCTAAATGGTTAAGTGAATTTTTTATTTTTTGTACAATTGTTTCAGAATTGTGTACTCTTTCAGTAGCCTAATATCACCATGGAAACTTGACATTAAATATGTATGTTTTAAATGAAAAGTTGTGCTCCATCTGTGTACAATGAATCAAAATGCATTTTGCTGTCATGTATACCTAAGTAGAATAAATAAATAAATAAAATTATAAAAAGTTACTAAAATTAAAAAAAATAAAGTATTGTTCTTAAGTAAAAAAAATTAAAAAATAAATATGTATGTTTTGCTTTTTTGCCACATTAAATTATTGAGAATGACTTGGGATTTAAATATCCTAATTACAAGAGTATATTCTAATTGTTCAGAGAATTTTACTCTTATTTTCGTGTGGTTATCAGAGTTTTATAGTTTTCTGTTTTCTAATTCTAGGGTTTCTACTAAGTAGATTATAATTCAAAACTTCAATTTGCTCTAGGATTTTTTGGTCTATCATATTTTCCTAAAGTATTTATTTTATTCTTTTTTCTTCCTCTATTTTACTTAATAATTAAATTATCTTATTTTATTTGGCTTTATACTAAAATAATCCAATATATTATACTGACCTCACCAAAGCTCGACATATGTACAGCATTTACTTAATTGAACCTTTCTGGCTTGTCTTGTTCTATATTTAAGCCTGTATTATGCAATGCTATTTACTTGATTTATTGGGTTTGGCTTACATGTTTTATAAATTGTGACTGTTGGGAAAGTTTTAAAGAGATTGACTTGGCCTGATTGCGGAGTTTTATATTGAGGACTCACTGCCATTGAAGTTATATTTGTTTAAAAAAAAACATTTTATTAAGCATCTTGCTCTAGGAGTAAATAACACTGGCTTCTAGAAGGTAGGACAGAGAGTCTCTTCCAATTTTAGATTCTCTTTTCCAATATTAAAATTTGGATAAAGTCTCAGGTCTATGTGATACCAAACATTAGGGTGAGGGATTGGAAATTCAGTCACCAATGTTTCAGAACATCTGAATAGAGAGCATTATGCAGGCCCTAAGTTTAAATGGTTTTCTATGTTGCCCTCTTTCCATTCAGAAATTTGAGTTCTGCTGAAGTCTTTTCTACTGGCTTACATTCTTTTTCTAAAGCTACCTTTATGTACAGTAGGTAGAGTAATAGTAACCTCATTAACAAAGTTTAACAGGGATTACTACGCATAGGTCCTTCAATATCCTCTGATAAAAGAGACTAGTTCAATATAAAATGCTACTTTTTTTTCCACTTTTACTTGGATTCTTAATTTTGTATGTCTTTTTGCTACACTCGGTATGCCAACCACTGTACTAAGTGCTAAGGAATAAAAACTAAGTTGAGCCAGGCACAGTGGTGCTTGCCAATAATAGCAACTTGGGAGGCTGGGCAAGTTCAAGACCAGTCTGGGCTCCTTAGCAAGACCCTGTCTCAAAATAAAATAACAAAAAAGGGCTGGGGATGTAACTCAATGGTCGAGTGCCTCTTGGGTATAATCTCCAGTACTGGGGCAGGGGAATAACTAAGTTAAACAGTCCTTGCCCTAAAGGTGCTCACAGATACACGATGGAGTGATGGCAACATGGGGCAACTCGTGGGGCTGGCATTCAGGAAGGGCACTGGCCTACACTACATGGCCCGTGGGGAAGAACAGGGAAAATTTCAAACATGTGGGAGCTGAGTCTAATAAGAGATTTGAACCTAATCAGTCAGATGAAATGGGGAAGGCATTTCAGTAGAGGAAACAGCGCAAATGGAGATGTGATACCTCATTCATGCACCATTCAGCAAATATTGACAGCACAAGCTCCTTGTGTATGATTTGCCATTAGCAATGCTCCGTCTAGTACAAAAGGAAGACCTGACAGGCAGAGAATGTAAATATAGTGATGTATTTACCATATACAATAATAGAGGGAGTCACACGGTGGTACAGAGCTGAGAAGAGGGGCTTCTAATCCAGGTGCCTCATCCAGCTTGTCAGCAGATAGCTGCCACGGGGAGACTCATGTTGTCTCACTCCAAGGTTGAGCCTCCTGGATTGCCTGAGCTAACTGCTCATCCTGACATGGTAATTTGGTTGTAGGGATCCCCTCACCCTGTCAGAGGGCCTGTCTTCTGCTGTGTTGCTTCTCAGCCCAACTCCACCTATCCGGTTTCCCCTGGGGTCTTACCATGTTATGTGTTCAAGAGCTCAAAATGAATACAGTGCATCAAGGCAACAATATTGCCAAAGATCAACAGCCTGGAAGAGCCACCAGTTGGTGGCACAGCCCCTTGTTGTCTTGAATCAGCAGCACTGTCCCATCTGGAAGCTTGATAGACTTTCAGAATCTCAGGCCCCTCATCAGATCACTGCCATAGAATCTGCATTTTAACAGGATCCCAGGTGTTTAATGTTCCCATTAAAGTTGATACACACTGGTCTAGCTCACTCATTTGGGTATTGTTCTACTTAAGCCACTCTAGATGGGAGTTTATTTCTAGGTGTGAAGAGAACTTTTTTCATTTTTCTTCAGTACCTTAGTCCTTACTTGCATGTATATACACATAAATCCCTCAAGCAACGTATCTGAAATCTTACTCTTACCTTCATTCTAACCTCAGTAGAGATGAAATAGTCACTCCCCTCCTCCTTGCATATGAACCTTTCTCTTGCATATGAACTTTTGAAGTCCTTGGCTTCCTTAGTTCACAATTAAGTTGAAAAAGCCTTCATTTGCACCAAAAGGAAAATTTCTTGGGTTAGAAAATTTTCCTGACTCAAATAGTACATGCCGAATTGTGAAATAGAGGGTCAAATTTTGCCACTCGACAGTCTCTACTTTCTTGCAGTAATGCTTGCCAACAGCTCTCAAGCCTGGTTTGCTTAAGCAACGGCACTCGTTTTAGATAGAATGTTGCAGTCCTAACACACGAGTCTTTTTCCTATGCTCTCAAGTCTTTCTTAACCACCCTGTCCAGGCATCTCTCCTGGAGGAGGACTCCCAACTTGTCCTGCAGTAGAGAGGGCTCTGTTTAGACTTCTTCAGACACTGGAGTAAGACTAGCACAGTGCTCCCAAGAAGGGAAGATGACCACAGATAGGATTCTAGTGTCCCACATTTCTTTTTCTTACAGACTCCCCAATAAAAGCGATGATGCTGATTCAAAAGTGAGCATCCATACACGATCCCTCATGAATTATTTATTTTTTATTGTTTTCGGTGCTGGGGATCCAACCCAGGGCCTAGTGTATGCTAGGCAAGTATTCTACCACTAAGCTATGCCTCAACCCCATAAAGTTCTTTTTAGTAACAAAAATACAATAAATGTAAACTTTTTTGGCTTCCTTTTCTCTGCCCTCCCCCCAATATTGGGGATTGAACTTAGAAGCACTTTACCACTAAGCTACATCCCTAGTCCTTTTTATTTTTTTGAGACAGGATCTGGTTAAATTGCTTAGATTGGCCTCAAACTTGTGATCCTCTGATCCTCCTGCCTTAGCCTCCTGAGTAGCTGGGATTACAGGCATGCACCACCATGCTCAGCCCTAGGTTTTGTTCAAAGATGAAATTTTTCACTACAATAGGCACAATATTATTCGATTTATTCTGTAAATTAGAGGAAGCACTATTCCATAAACAGCTGTAATTTTCTGCATACTTTTGGATGTTTCTGTTACTTCTTAAGGGACATAAATGCGTGACCTCAGGCAAACTGTTCTGTTCAGGTCCATGACTCCGTCTGCACATGCCCACAGCTGTGCCTTTGGTGTATGCAGATACTTCCTCCTGTATCGTCTTACCCCTGTCCTTCCATTTGGGAACTGAGCATTTATTTCAAGATTCAGTTCAAATCTGAACACCTCCAAGAAATCTGTACTCAAATAGCTAAACTCTTGGCAATTATCTGACCTTTTCTGGTTTCCATATCTTTCAACTAATTCAACCCTCAGCCCATGCAATTATGGTGTGTTCTTTTTCTAGTTATGCATATGCCCAGTCACACAGTCACTTTCCCCCTACACCCCCCCCCCCAGTACTGTGGATTGAACCCAGGACCTCGCATATGCTAGGCAAATACTCTACCATTGAGCTACAATCCCAGCCCAAGATGTTACTTCTTTACGGCATAAACTAGATCATTCACCTCACTGCATCCCCATGGTTATGGAATGGGTGATAAGGTATATCCACTTTTAGGGTCCTAGAAACACCAAATAATTTTTCTTCCATGGACAAGATTAATCTTTTTCCTAAAACTTTTTCCTAAGTTTGTGGCCAGGAGTGGTGGCGCATGCCTATAATCCCAGCAACTCAGGAGGCTAAGGCAAGAGGATCACAAGGTTGAGGCCAGCCTCAGCAACTTAGTGAGGTCCTAAGCAACTTAGTGAGACCTTTTCTCCAAATAAAAAAAATAAAAAGGTCTGGGGATGTGACTCAGTGGTTATGTGCCCCCAGGATTTAATCCCCAGTACCAAAACAAAAACTTAAGTTTATGAATTGCAATTTGTCCTTGTATCTTTAATATAAACTTCACAATGCTAGATTAATTATTTGAAAACAAAAATGTATCATATTAACTTTATATTCAAAAGCCTTCACTAGCTTTTTTATTATGCCAACTCCAAAGGCCAGATGCAGGACTGGTATTGAAAGCTACAGTGTCTGATCAAAGCCACTTTCTAGTGTCACTGCTTACTAATTCCCCATACAAACTGTTGTTCCAGTTGATAAAATCTTTTTACAGCTTCTTAAATTTAAAGTGAGGATTTTCTGACTTTGCCCTTTGCCAAAGATGCCTCCCCTCTAACCTTGTGTTATGCAAATCCTCATCACCTCCAGATTCAGCTCCAGACCAGGTCTCTTTGCAGTATACACCTCACTTACAAGACTTCCTGTGGCTGCCTACAACATTATGCATTCAGTGGGTGACCACACCGAACTCCCATAAAGGCAGAACCAGCATTCCAGGGGATTTTGAGTCCCTTTGAGAACAGGGTCAACATCCTAGTTATCTCTGAATTTCTAAAGGCTCATATAATGACTGGCATGCAATAGGTGATCATAAATGTTTTTGCATGAATAAATGAATGGGCTACCCTAAGGGGGTACAGAGCTCAATATATATATATTTCTCGGTGCATCTTTAAATTGAAAGGAGAAACTACTTCAAAGTGCATCCTTCCAATAGCCTGAAATTGGGGAAGAGTGTGTTGTCAGGCTGCTGATCCTGAGTCCCCTTTGTACTGTGGATCATTTTTAGCGTCATTTTTAGCATCCTTGGGCACCCTATGTATTTCCTGCTACCTGGATCTGCACAAGCCCACAGAGCAATTACCCCTATTTACCATATTGTGGGGTACCTCTTCTCTACTCTGTCTGGCATGGTGCCTGGCACAGTGTCAATACTGTACTGCATGCTTAATGAAATATTTTAACTAAGGAACAGACATTGAATTATTAGCAAATGGTCATTTGAGTTGTTGTCAAAATGTATGACACTATAATTTTATTGCTAAATGAATAATATATACCTTGACTGTGATGGCGGTCAAATGAATCTTAACATGTGATACACACTCACAGCAATTGTCTTAGGCATTGAACTCAGAGAAATGAAACTTACTTTCACATACAAACTTGTATATGAATGCTTATAACAGCTTTATTTGCAATAACCCCAAAGTGTGAACAATCCAAATGTCCTTCAATGAGTGGATAAACAATGAGTATATCTATGCTATGGAGTATTACTCAGCAATAAAAAGGACTGATACACAAAATGACTTGCCTAGATGTCAAGAAAATGATGCTGAGTGAAAAAGCCAATCTCAAAAGGTTATATATATACTGTATGGTTCCATTTATATAACATTCTTGAAATGACAAAATTACAGAGCTGGAAAGTAGCTTCGTGGTTGCCAGGGTTAGGGAGTAGGGTGGAGAGGAGGTGACTGTAGCTATAAATGGGTAACATGAAGAGTCTTTGGTATGGTAGTGTTATAAATCCTGATTGATGGTGGTCACATGAAACTATACATGTGATAAAATTGCATAGTACCAGGTATACGCATGCATGCACACGCACGCGCACACACACAAGCAGATGAATGCATACAGAACCAAGTAGGTTTGCTTGGTTTTATCAATGTTAATTTCCTGGTTGTGATATTGCAAGATGTTGCCTTTGAACGAAACCGGGCAAAGGGCACATGAGATCTCTTGCTGTTATTTCTTACAACAATTTGAGAAACTATAATTATCTCAAAATAAAAGACAACATGGCACTTCCTCTGAACCTGGGGCTGTTTTAAGAATTAATAAGACAAAATATATAACACATCTCTGAAAAGCTTTCCTTATGTGTGTGAATCATTACTGCTATTTTTAATTCTGAAGGGGGACCTCAGCATAAGGTTTTATAATTCAAAAATCACACCAAATTGATGTGCCTCACCTCAAGTCTGTCTTTTAAAAGTGGAGTTTAGGGTTTTACTCATTTCTTTCACTATTAGGGTCCACTAGCTGTGCTAACAACTTCAGTAAATGTTTCTACTACTTAAGAGATTTTGTGTGAGACGTTGAATGCTGTATTATGGGTGCTCTCTATAAATACTGTTTAAAATTAGATGGCAAAGACTTTCAATTTACATCTTGCCAACTGTTTTACCACACTTTCTTTTTCTTGCCTGTTTGCCTGCCATGTTATCCTCTATAATGAGTGAGTTACAGTAATTGTAGCTGGAAAAATCATCATGCAAGGGGGAAAAAAAAAGCTCAAAACCTGCCTTATTTTTAAATCAGTAAAACTTCTGTCATTTTTTGGCCGAGTTACAGCTTCACAGCAAAGTCAAAGAACCAGTGGAGTAAATGCCACGTGGGGAAAGGCTCCGTTGAAGCATAAATTAACTGTATTTCATTTTCCCTTAATAAAGAATTTCAGTTTTTCCACAGTTAACTGTATAATCAATTTGCTCCCCTGCTGCTTTGCTAACTTGCTGTTGGCTTTACTTCAATAATATTGAGCCGAGCCTGTAATGGGAGAGAGAGGAGGAGCCAGTCTCTCAGAGAAGAGTGTATCACACTGCTGTGATACAACATGCCATTTCTCCTTCCTGGAATTTTTCTGGGCCTTTTATTCTTCTTTTTCTTTTTAATTTATTCATTCATTCATTCATTCCTTTGTTTGTTTGTTTGTTTATTTATGGAGGCCGGTTCTCACTATGTTGCCCAGGCTGGCCTCAAACTCTTGGGCTCAATCTAGCCTCCTGACTTAACCTCTGGAGCAGCTGAGACTACAGGCGCACACCAACCTGCCTGGCCATCTTTGATTCTCACAGAGCTTAGGTATGTTGCTCCAAGATCTCACATACCTTTGGCTTCTCCATTCTCTGTTACAATATCTGGTATATTCATAGAATTTTTAAAATCATGTTTGCATAATTGGATGATATTCAAGTTTTAAATCCTTCTCAGTTTTCTGCAGCCTTGGGCTTTCCAGTCTTTGAATGCCTCTGGAAGGCTTTTTTTTTTTCCGCTTGTTTAAAGTCATTTAACTATGCAAGAATTTAGAGTCCTAAATAAGAAAGTATTTCAAATAAAGTTGCTTCCATGAGTAATGCAACATAAGTTTATTTCAAAAGCTGCTGCTTAATCAGCACTTTAATTGTAAAATTATCCTGCTGCAAAGGCTGGAGAGAGCACAGAAAAAATACATTCTATCATAACTGCTGATTTTGTTCTTCCTGCCCTTCCCATGCCTAGAAATTATACCCTATACTATGGGTTTGTTCACTAACTTACTTGTAATTCCACATTTTTTTTCCAGCTCTCTGGATTACAAGACACAAGTTAAACATACAAGATAAACAAATATTATCTTTAGTCACAGAATCACCAGACAAAAAGCTCTTCAGAGCAGGCCGTCTCCACCCCTCTGCATTGCTATTTCTGCTCCTCATTCCTAAGGCAGCACTTCAATTTGAGGACAGTATCCTTGGTAGGATTGGGAGAAACAGTAGTGCACTAAAGTTAAACCACCTCCAACCCTTTTATCAGCTTCAAGGCTGGGTGCCTAAAATCCTATTTGCTCACCAGATAGCTTCAAAGTCATGTTAAGTCCTAAGGTTCTACAGATTTACAAAACTTCTCAGACTCTTGGTATGGAAGAACACTAGGAACCCTCCATCCTCACCTGTGGTTGTTTCCTTGATTTTCCCTCGTTCCTTTTTGGTACTTGTAGCTCTTACTGCATGCCTTTGAACAATATTTTTTTTCCTTTCTTTTCTTTTTTTCTTTTTTGGCACCAGGAATTAAACTCAGGGGTATTTAATCACTGAGCCACATCCCCAGCCCTTTTTTTAAAAAAAAATTTTATTTAGAGACAGAGTCTTGCTAAGTTGCTTAGCGCCTCAATTGCTGAGGCTGGCTTTGAACTCTCGATCTTCCTGCCTCAGCCTCTTGAGTCACTGGGATTACAGGCGTGTGCCACCGTGCTTGGCTTGGACAATATTTCTCACTGCAGTCATTTCTGGGTCATCACTGTGTGATGGTTTAAGATGAAGTTTTTCTTTTTTTCTTCACTAAATCTATTGTAAGTTTCCATTTTTTTCTCTCCTTGCCTTTTTCTCCAAGGGTCCCCAGGAAGTGTTCTAATTGGCTGAGTTATTTGTCTTTTTCAGTCAGTTTTCCCATCTGGTGGGAAGGTCCATTTAAATTGATTTTTCTGAAAGAAACTGTTCTTTTTTTTTTTTTTAATATTTTTTAGTTACACATGGACACAGCGTCTTTATTTTACTTATTTGTATGTGGTGCTGAGGATCGAACCCAGTGCCTCAAATGTGCAAGGCAAGCACTCTGCCACTGAGCCACAACCCCAGCCCAAGAAATCGTTCTTTTTCTGAGTTAGATAAGAAGGGGTAACAAGAAATACAAGGACAAGAAAATATTCCATTTAACACAACCTTTGCCCCTCTGTCATTTTCAAGATTTGATGTCTACCCCGAACTATGTATGCATGAAATGCCAATGAACCAGTCATCAAAACCTAAATCCCAGGCTGCTGAGCAATGCTAAGTTTCCTGAAATTTTTTCCCCTGAATTGGCCAAATCAAAGGTTCCATTTGATTGTCTTGAAATCAGGGCAATATAGGAAACTCAAACATGCTGGAGTGATGACAATCTCTGCTTTACAGAATCCACAGAAAACTTAATACAAAGATAATTATGACTGAACTTCATAATCATTGAGAATTGGTTTTTAAGGAAAATATAATTAAGAATGGCATATTATTTGAAGAAAACAACGTAACACATTGTCACTGAAGCAGGATGTTCTGGTGAAAGCATTCCAAACCCTCTGCCTGTCATCTTCCCTCATGATGCAGACCAGAGTAGGAACAGAGCCCTCAGTCTCATCAAAGAACAGAGCAGCTGGATTGGGGCAAAAGAGCACATTGGAGACAGTTGTTTGACTGCTTTGGGACAAGCCATGACAAGCCCAGGCAATAATTTGAATGAAACTTTTCCAAAAGCTCATGTACCGAGTTCCCAATTTAGAAAGCACTAGGGATCATGTCCAGTCAAATAATGGCGGCCACACCCGTTGTGTCCAGGCAGATAACCATCCAAGAGATTTATGGTGTGACTCACTCAGAATCCACCAAAAAGATGTTCCATAAACTCTTTCTTTGAGACTAAAGTCTTTTTTGTTTTTTGTTTTTTTTTAATCTTCTCATCCCTGCTTGAGTGAACCTATGTTCCCACTTTTGGTTTTCTTTTCAGCTGCTGCTGTAGTGGCTGCCATTTCTTTGGTCTGTTCATTCAGTACCACTGACCCTTGATCATCTTTGATATGATCATTTTAATCAAATTCCTTTGCAATGAGAATCTGCAGAACCACACTAGTTATTTTCTTTTTTTAAATACATGTTTTTAGTTGTAGATGGACACAGTAACTTTATTTTATTTACTTATTTTTATGTGGTGCTGAGGATCAAACCCAGTGCCTCACACATGCTAGGCAAGCGCACTACCAACCCACAACCCCAGCCCCATACTAGTTATTTCTTTTTTTTTTTTTAATATTTTTTTAGTTGTTGATGGATCTTTATTTTATTCATTTATTATTTATATGTGGTGCTGAGGATCAAACCCAGTGCCTCATGCATGCTAGGCAAGCGCTCTACCACTGAGCTACAGCCCCAGCCCCATACTAGTTATTTCTAATGCACATTTTTTCTTCATGGTTATAGAGGCTTTGGCACAAAGCCAAATCTAAGGCTAATGTTAAACCCTTTTTCTTTTTTTTCTTTCTTTCTTGTTTTTTTTTTTTTTTTTTTTTTTTTTTTTTTTTTTTTTTTTTTTTTTTTTTTTTTTTTTTGGATACTGGGGATTGAACTCAGGGGCACTCTACCAGATCCCCAGCCCTATTTTGCATTTTATTTAGAGACAGGGTCTCACTGAGTTGCTTAGCACCTTGCTTTTGCTGAGGCTGGCTTTGAACTCACAAGCCTCTGATGTCAACCTCCTGAGCTGCTGGCGTGTGCCACCACACCCAGCTCTTTACATCTCAAATTGAATTCCTTTCCCAAAACTGTCCCATTGAATTCTCCGTTATCACTTATAGGCATCACCAGAAATGGAGGAGTTACCTAGAATCCTGGGTCCTGGCTGCCTCTTCCTTCTGTCCCTCCCATCCAACTGGTCATCAAGTCCTGCTCCAGTCCAACAGCAAATCATCTCCCAAATATTACCTCTTATATCTAATAGTTAATCTCTGAATTCAGAATCTCATGGACATCCCCCCCCCCAAAAAAAAAAACACACATTGATCAGCCGAGTGCAGTGGTGCACGCCTGTAATCCCAGCAGCTCCAGAGGCTGAGGCAGGAGGATTGCGAGTTCAAAGCCAGCCTCAGCAAAAGCGAGGTGCTAAGCAACTCTGTGAGACCCTGTCTCTAAATAAAGTACAAAAAAGGGCTGGAGATATGGCTCAGTGGTTAAGTGCCTCTGGGTTCAGTCCCTGGTACTCCCCCCCCCCAAAATAAAACAAAACACCTTAATCAAGTGTCTCCTGCTTTTTCTTCTTTTTTCTTTTGTACTAGGGATTGAACTCAGAGGTACTCAACCACTGAGCCACATCCCCAGCCCTATTTTGTGTTTTATGTAGAGACAGGGTCTCACTGAGTAGCTTAGGGCCTCGCCTTTGCTGAGGCTGGCTTTGAACTTGCGATTCTCCTGTCTCAGCCTCCCAAAGTGCTGGGATTACAGGCTTGTGCCACCACCCCCGGTTCCTTTTTCTTTCTTCTTGCCCTTAAGAAAATGAGAGGATTAAGGGAATCATTTATGAAAGTTTAAAAAAAAAAGTTGTTTTATTGATTCTTTGTAGCATAGGTAGCTCTGTGAGAAAGCAGATTGAAACTAATGTCTCTGGATAAACACATCCTAAGGTCAGAAACTCCTTTTGGATGACACGCATACGTACACACCCCATAAACAAAACAAAACAAAACAGAAAAATCAGAGTGAACATAGAAAAGGCAAAATTAGAAGAGGTAAGACTGATGTTAAAATTTAGCATACTACTCCCCAGGGCTTTTTCTGAACTACTGCCCTGTGATCAGAAGAATTCAGTGTGATAATTGCCAAAGACAGAAATTGGAATAATGAGTAAGAAAGAAATTGCAGAAAAAGTGTGAGGTTTTTGAAATGAGAGAAAAATTACCCCCTTCTCCTTTTCCTTTGATACTACACACACACACACACACACACACACACACACACACACACATGCCATTGCTTACATTACATAACTCAGAAAAAAATTAAAATATCCTTTGCCTCCACCCTTACATACTTTTGTTTGTTTTTTTTAGTGCACAGAAAACAATGTATTTAATTGCTGTTGTGACACAATAAGGTAGATTTATCATACAGTGAGCATTTTAAATTAAAATAGATTTCCCAAATGAAGTCAACTTACATATTAAGGGCAAACTGAAATTTTACTAGTTGTATGTCCTCTATCAAAAACTTCACCTTTGCCCAAGTAATTGTTGGGGAAAACAAGATGAAATGGAAATATATGCTCCCCAGTTATTTACTTCTTAATCATTTGACAGATATTTGTTAAGAAACTACTAAAATTTTGGGTACTCTGAGGGTTTCTATCAGCTAGTATCCCAAGAGTAAACAGATGGCACATCAAATCAGGATAATCCAGGGGGAATTTATTTACAAAAGGGAATAATTTCAAAGGTGTAGGGAAGGACAAATTGTGCAGGAGCCCAAGATTAGCTTCAGCGAAACTGTTTCCACCTCTAGGTTCTGAAGGGACAAGAAAAGGAGAGGCCAAAGGAACCTGGCCAGAGAGAGAGCTGAGAGGATCGGGGGACTTCCCAGGAAAGAAGCCAGGGGAGCCAATATTCTGATCTCACTCTCCTCCCTTTCTCCAGCCTCTACCCAGAGATCCCCATTAGCTGAACTCAGCCAGAATCTGGAGGGCTGGGAGTCCGTTTCCTGAGTCCATCCAGGCCAGTAGCCAGGGGACAAGAACAGAGGAGAGTGGAGTGGACGGGAGATGGGGGGGGTCCACATGGAGGACCCTAGCATAGGTTCAGACAGGTGAAGAAGAAAGCTTCCGTCCTCCCCATACCTACTTGAAGAGTTCACTACTCTACTAGGTTCACTTATTAGAAAGTAGGTATGTTCACCTGGACTCATAAGAGCAATCACACACTGAGGGCTAAGGTCCAGATGGGGCTGTATCCCAGACAGAAGCAGCAACAACATTGAATGGATAGGCTCGGAATGATTGCTCTGTTTCTTCGAAGACCTGATTGTAGAAAGATATATACTTTTCTCATTTTCAGAAAGCTTTCTCTTTGTTCTAATGGGGTGATAATATAAGAGGTTGGAAGGGGAAGAAGAAAACTACAGTGTGAAACATAGACTGACTGTATTTTCATTCCTTCTGTCACCACAGGAGCACAGGAGCTTGATTTTCCTGCCTCTCTGGCACGTGTCATATGCTTAGACTACAAGCCTTGGCAACTGCTAGCATCTGAATATTTGTGAGGTCCCCTTGTGACAGTTCTAGAAGGTGGGGTGCTGGGGAGATGATTAGGTTATATGGGCTCCACGTTCATGGACAAGATTAGTGTCCTTATAAAAGAAAGCCCTGAGAACTAGCCAGCCCCTTCTTCCATGTGAGGATGGAGCAAGAAGGCGCCATCTGTGAATCAGCTAGTGGGTCCTCGTCAGACACTGGATCTGCCAGCACCTTGGTCCTGAACTTCCCAGCCTCCAGAATTGTAAGCAATACATTTTCATTGTTTATAAGCCACCAGTCTGTGGTATCTATGTTACAGTAGCCTCAACAGACTACCTCCCTTCCTCCATAAAGCAAAAATTCTGTGCTTCTCCTTTAAGAATGAAACTTCTCTGAGTAGTCAACACTATCTCTTCTAAGCCACCATAGCCCACAAATCTTTACCTTATTAGTTATTTATGTGTGTGTTTCTTTTATCCTTTTCATCTTGACTTTGAGTTGCTTAAGGGCTCATAAATTTTTTTAACATATCTCTTTAGATTCCTTGCCACCACATCTAAGCAATATAGGTAATGCAGAGAAGGTACTAAGTTGGATTAACTATATGTGATTATTTGGAGATATTCTCTGTTCCATCAAAATTAACATTTATTGTTGAGCGTGGTGGTGCACACCTGTAATCTCAGCAACTCGGGAAGCTGAGATAGGAGGATTGCAAGCTCAGATCCAGCCTCAGCAATTTAGAGAGTCCCTCAGCAACTTAGTGAGACTCTGTCTCAAAAAAAATAAAAAATGAAAAGGGCTGGGATGTAGCTCAGTGGTTAAGTGCCCCTGTGTTGAACCCCTGGTACAAAATATATATTATTTTTCAACTTATTGTATCAAGATCCTCCACAGCAAGGTTAACTATATGGTCTCCTCTTTGGCTTGGATCAGTCTAAGTTTATGTCTGTATTCTCTGAGTAAGTATCAATGGCTCACTCCCTTCATTTATAAAAGTATCTTGAGGGCTGGGGCTGTAGCTCAGTGGTAGAGCGCTTGCCTAGCATGCGTGAGGTCCTGGGTTCAATCCTCAGCACCACATATAAATAATAAATGAATAAAATAAAGATCCATCAACAACCAAAAAAAAAAATTAAAAAAAAAATCTTGAATATTTGTAATTCAAATACCAGGTAAGAGTGTAGTATCTGTAAGTCACAAAGAACTCTTACAATGACACAATTAAAAGACAGACACCTCAACTTAAAAATGGGCAAAGGATTTTTAATAGTCATCTGAAGGATATATCCCATGGTCCAATCTGCACACAAAACACTGCTTAACATCATGGATCATTAGAGAAATATAAATCAAAACTACAGTCAAATACCATATCATACCCACAAGGATGGCTGTAATAAAATAAATAACAAGTATTAGGGAGGATGTAGAGAAATTGGTGCACTCATAAATCACTGGCAGGAATATAAAATGCTGCTGCCACTGTGGAAAACAGTGTGGTGGTTCCTCAGGAACTTAAACATGAGTTCCTGTGTGAGCTAGTAATTCTGTTCCTGGATGTATACTTAAGAGAAATGAAAGTATATGTTCACCCAACAACATGAATCCTCATAGCTGCATTATTCAGAAGAGCCAAAAGGTGAAAACAATCTACATGTCCATCTACTGATTAATGGATAAACAAAGGTGATATAGCTATGGGATGGAATATTATTCAACCATGAAAAAGAATAAAGCATTGATCAATGCTATAACATGAATAAGTATGAAAATATTGTGCTAAGTGAAACAAGCCAAAAACAAATATATTATGAGATTTCATTTATGGGAAATATCCAGAATAGTCAAATCCATATAGACCAAAAGCAGGTAAGTGGGGAAAAGAGGAATGGAAAGTGACTGTTTAGTGTGTGTGTGGTTTTGGTCAGGAGTGGTAATGATGTTTTGGAACTAGATCAAGGTGACGGTTGTACAACACTGAATATAAATAAAGCCACTGAGTTGTACATGTTACAACAGCGAATATTATATCATATAGATAAAATTGCAAAGAAACCTGTGAACAAAACAAAATAGCAACAAGGAAAGACCTCAATGTCTCCTGCTTTAGACAATTAATAATAAGAACACTCTGTCCATAGGGCAATCAGTAGGGGGTAAATGCAAGGACGTAAAGCTCACACAGATTGCACGGAGCTGGGTGCTGAAGAGTAGGATAAAGATCTTTTTTCAAGATGCAGTTCTCTGAGAGGTAGATAATTAGCGTTGCAGGTACAAAGGTTTAGGTTTGCCCTTTCGATCTGATTATCCAGACTGAAATTCCAAAGATTCTCTTGAAGAAGAGAGTAAAGGCTTCTATTGCTTAGTATACAAGATTCCCAATGTAACAAACCTTCGGTGTAGAACTCTGGAACAAGAGGGCCTTCAGCCTCCTATTAATTCAAGAGAAGGCCTGAAGCTTGAGAACTTCAATGCTGAGCAGGGCCCAAGTGCTGCTGCTGAAAATTGGTGGCAAGACTCCCCTGGTTCCTAGGTATCAAGCCAGATGCAAAGGGGCCACTGCTAGGGTCAGGGCAGGTAGACAGCACCAACAACCTGATAGCAGCTGATGGCTCCCCTGAGCCCTTGCAGAAATCTTCATGGACAGATGGGAGTTTCCTCCTTCTCAAGTGTAAAGTGGAGATGAAATGAATCCGTTTTGCACAGAGGTAACTGAAACAGTGTGTATTAGCCTGGGGTTAACATTTAAAATATGGACTCATTCCTATTTCAGGGAGATGAATTTAGGAACTACAAATACATATGTCAAAACAGTTCTTAAACAGATTATAAGGAGTCTATTCCCTTCTTTTATTTTAAAAAAAAACTTTGAAAAATCTTTCTGAGATATTGGGATCAACCCAAGCTACATGCATGCTAGATGAATATCTACTACTTAACTATACCCCTAGCCTGATTTATTTAAAATGAGTGGTTGAATGAGAGATTTTCTCACTACATAAAATCCCAGTTGGGGATGTAGCTTAGTGGTAGAGAACTTGCCTAACATGCACAAAAACCTGGGTTTGACCCCCAGCACTGCAAAGAGTAACAATAATAATAAATAAATTTTTAAAAATGGCAGGAACGGTGGCGCACACCTGTAATCCCAGCACTTTGGGAGGCTGAGACAGGAGAATCGCAAGTTCAAAGCCAGCCTCAGCAATGGCGAGGCACTAAGCAACTCAGCAAGATCCTGTCTCTAAATAAAACACAAAATAGGGCTGAGGATGTGGCTCCCTGGTCGAGTGTTCTTGAGTTCAATCCCCAGTACCAAAAACAAAAATGGCTGTTTTTGTTGTTTGTTTGGTACTAGGGATTGAACCCAAGGGTGCTTAATCGCTGAGCCACATCCACTGTTCTTTTTATTTTTATTTTGAGACAAGGTCTCACTAAGTTGTTTAGAGCCTTGCTAAGTTGCTGAGGCTGGCCTTGAATTTGAGATCCTCCTGCCTCAGCCTCCAAGCCACTGGGAATTACAGGTGTGTGCCACCATGCCCAGCACAAATGGCAGTCCATATAAATAAAATGCCTGAAGTCTCAATAAGCCCTCAGAAGGGTACCTAGTCTGCCTCAATCTATCACACCGTCTTCTTTATCCTTCCTGTGCATCTCTCCCTCCGTTTTATTAAAGACTTTCTCTAGACTCAACAATATGAAACACACAGAAAAGTAAAGCACTGGATATTTGCCCTCAGATACCTTACCATTATGTTGAAGAGATAAACAGCAACACACAGAAAATGCTACAGAATGTTATGCCTTAAACAATGTCTGAGCCCAACACATAGCAAAGTATGACTCAATTCCTCCTGAGTGATACAGGAATAACGACCGTGAGATCAGGAGAATGAGATCACAGTGAGACGAAAAAGATCGAGAATAGTTAAGGTTTCATTTAAAGTCACTCTCATTTTGAAGGACCCTAAAGGATTTTCTAATGACAATTGAAATATGTTGTCCATTGACCAAGGTTTGAAAATAGTTTTGCTTTATATAATTGTAATCAGGTTTGATGTGCACTGTAAAATTCTAATACAATCTCCCGTCCTAACTCCAAATTGGATAGCCTCTTAGCATTTATGGTAACAGGATTTGACCTATAATACATTGTGTTTATGTAATACCCTATATTTAGCATCAAATGGAAAAGTTTTCCAATAATGAGGTTTTGGAACACAGTCAATTCACAGGAATCAAGTCATGCTTGTGACAGCTCAGCAGCTCTGCACTGTTCTTGAGAACGGAGTGAGTGACAGGATGCAAAAGTAGCAATTGTGCAAAGAACTGAACTGCTTCCTTCATCAAACTTGACTGTAAACTTTCTTTGTGATGGATTGCCTGGCCATCTGATCTTTCTCTGAGGAAGGTGTCCCCAGAGTCCCTGATCCTCCCACACCCTCACTTCTAAAATCCTTTTGTGCTATCTCACAGGCGGTATTAGATCATCAGCTAAATGGTCTCAGAACATTGGCAGGTGCCAGTTGTCTTAGCTTGACAATTATCCCATTTAAGCATGCTTTTTCCTTTCTGAAAAACTAAGCCAATCCCAAACAAAACAAAACAAAACAAATGTATGAAAAATACCACTATCACTGCCAATAAACAAACAAACACAGATTCCTCCAAGGAAATAAGAACAAAAGCCCACTCCATGACACAAAATTCCCTAGCTGACCTCACTTTGCAGTGATGCTTTGTGAGCCCTCTGTATTGAGAAAGTTCTGCCACCGACAAAGAGGTAAGAAGGTTTCCTGTTTCAGGTGTGGTTTTTAGAAGTGGAACTTTTTGTATTACATTAGATCATTTTCCCATCAAGACCAATATCTTGCTTAGCATATGAAGTTAGTGATGAAATGCCTTGGAAACATAGATACACACATAAAAGCAACATTAAGCCTGCGTACTAGTAACTCTAGGCCCTCAAGCTCTGGTTCGTGAAGATATTTTACAAAGAATATTAAACCTACAGAAGAGACAGAGTATTTATAGATTAACTTCTTGCTTCTTTTCACATACGACTTGAGCAAATAAATAATTTTTTTTAAACCTGAAAGTGTTAAGAGTGTTTCCAGCACCAGCAAAGCATGTGTTTTGTGATATTCTTTATAACATGAAAGTGTTTCTGGGGTCTGGCTCTAACGAGTTGATTTAAGCAGGTTGCATGTAACTATAGGGCTCACTGCCTAGAAATGATTATTTTGTTCTTTTTCCCCCCACCTACTGGAAAGAGAATAGCAGAGACAGAAAGCTTTACCAGCTTATAACCTCACAGCTTTAAATCTGTTCAGAGACTGGAGTCATGTTTTTCCAGATCTATTTGTCTGTGGTTTCTTCAGGTTGGTTGTTTTGTTCTTGAACTATGGGAAGAACTTTAAAACAAACTAAAGAGTACAGTGCTTGCTTTTTTACTTTAAGTGTTGTTTATTGAACAGCTTTTTAAGATTAACAAGACTGAAGCGTATATGGGATTCATCAGTCAATTATGGTTACTTTGCTCTCTACAAAGGCTGAAGGAAAAAAAATCACCCATCCTTCTTCTCTGTTACTTCTTAAAAAGGATCTCAGATTTTCCATTTCAAAAGTTTCCAGATAACTTTACCATTTGTTCCTTATTTAATCTGGGATTGTTTAGATCATCCAGAGAACACTTGCTGTCCTAAAAACCTTCAGAACAGTTAAGATTCTGATGGTCGAAGAGCTTACATTTTACTAGGATTCTATTTGAGATGTTATCTAGATTGTATGTAATTTTCCCAAGCAGTAATGAATGGCAGAGTTTATAAAGTATTTTAAAAACCTATTATGATCTAATAAAAAAAAAGCGAGATAACAAATATGTGTGTGTATGTTACTAAAACAATACTCAATGTTTATATTTATTTATTTTCTATCTTGAAAGTAGCAAAGCACTTTGCATGCAAATATTTATTCTGGTTTTATAGATGAAAATATCTGGGGACTAGAACAACCATTGTAGCATCGTATAGCCAACAACAACAACAACAACAACAAAAACCAAAGAAGAAAAAGAAGGAGAAACCCCAGAGCTAGAGACAGACCCTTTGTTCTAGTCTGAACTGTATTATCTCAGGCCTAGCATTTAAACTCTGAGTCTCAATTTCTGCACCTATAAAATGAGGGATAAACCAAATGCTGAATGTGCTCGTTGATAAGTGGATGCTGATCCATAATGTGGGGAAGGACATGGGAACAATGGTGGATCTCTGTTCATAGGGGTGTAAGGGGGGAGGGGGCATGGGGACAGTAAAGGTGGTGGAATATGATAGTCATCATAGCCCTAACTTTATGTATGACTGCATATATGTTGTGATTCTATACAACTTACAACTAGAGAATTGATATGTTATCCTCTATCTATGTACAATGAATCAACTTGCACTCTGGTATCATGTAAGCCTAAATAGAACAAATAAATAAATTAAATATGAAAAAAAAAGAAAATGAGGGATGTGGACTAGTTTATATCGAGGACACTGACATTCTCCATGTCAACCCCTGGAGGTGTGAATGTATCAACAGGCTCATATCAGAATGTGTGAAAATAAAAGGTTTCAGTCAGCTCAGTGAGGAAAATCCTGTCAGACCCATGGTTTCCAGCCACGTGCGCTTCATAGCCATTGGATTTCCAGAGTTTTCATGCCTTTACTAATTTACTTTTCACTTACTGACCCCAAACCAGTACAACTGACTAGTAGGTTCATAGCTACAATTGTGTGTAAACAATGCCAAGAGGTCAGTTATGCTCTCTTGGTTTCCAAATTAACTGACACTACCTAATCATACAATTAAAATGCTTTTATCGTTATAAAAGCAATACATGCTTAACTGAAGAACATTAGAAACAGTCCAAAAAACTAAACTCAAGCTCGAGAATAATCCCATCACTCAGAGAATGAATAATCACCGTAAACATTTCAGTATGTTTCTCCTGGGTTCTTTTCTAGGGGCACGCAGACAATTTTTGTTTTCAAATTTGGGATCACATTATATATATACATTTGGCTTTAAACCCATTTTTTAATATTGACGGTATGTTGTGAACACTTTTATATCACATATGTTCTTAAAGAGTAAGGTGATATTTAATTCTGATGCCAAACATCTGGATGTAAAGTACAAAATCAGTCAATTATCTAGATATTTTCAAATACCCAGATGTTTGGCACCATGTCGACAAAACATTAAAATCCTTGACCAAAATTTTCAGCTTTTGCACAGATGTCTGGCATTACGTAGGCAAACTCTCTCTGAACTGACAGACATTTTGGCAGTGGAGAGACAGAGCATTTATTACATGCTTTGGGTCAAAAGTGTTTTAAAAGTTTAGTTTGTGTGTATGGGTAACCTTTTCATTGTTTCACAATGAATCAGCAGCACAAAGAAAAAATATATATTTTAGGAACCCTTAATTCATCATGATGAAGGTCTGCTATCTCTATTTTTGGTCACTTCTTAGCCTGTTGGACTGTGTGTTGACCTTGAAAGCTTAGCATAACTTGTCATTTTGTTCAGGTCTTGGTCTTGAGGATTTGTACTCTAGTGCCAATTTTGTTTTGTCTTTTTTGCTATAATTAAGAAAATTCCTTTGGCTGATGATTTTATTAACAGATTGCTCTGAATATTTAAAAGTCATGCCAGTGTGCCAATATCCCTGACAACAATTCTGCCTAAAATACATTAAGTTTTTTTAAAAGATATTTTTATGTTTTCCTAATTATCTTGTTCTTTGGATTATAATCCTTTTTCGAGCTCTACATTAATCAGTGTATACATTTTTTTTTGCATAATAGCCCTTTTTGATTCCTTGAAGGCATAATTTATAAAAGCTCGATGAAGTTCAATGTTATCTGTCATTGTATCACACCAAAATTGAAGTCCCTAAACACATATTCACCATTGTCTTTGAAACCACCATCCATAAGATATTTTTCTATCTGACACTCTAAAAATTTAGTTATCTTTTATTTTCCATCCTGTTTGGTTTTCTTAAAGTTAGTCTTGCCTTGTGTGTATGATGTGTCTATTAGTATAAAATATTTTTAATTCTGTTGCTGAAATAGGAAAAGAACAAAAATTTATCCAAGTCATGTTAAATGGAGCAATGTAGCTCAATAGTTCATTGCACGAGTTAATTGATAACATAACGAAATGTGCATCTTGCTTCACTCACACAGAACTTTTCTGCTTACCTCTAAGGCCTCCTGGCTATTGCTAACCTGTTCAGTTGCCAGGGGCAGGACATTAGCTTGGGCTTTGTCCTAAGCTGCTTTATATCCATAGAAAGTTAGATACTCATACCTTGCTATGTTTTGTGGAATAATTTGTAAAGGTTCTTTGACATCATAGACATTAAATATTGTTGCTGTTGAGTAACTTGATTTATATGAAGGAATGGCATTGAAAAAACAGGTGGATATGTTTTTGATTTTTAAAGAAATATATATAACCCCTTGCACACTTGAGGAATGATTACTTTATTTCTTGCAAGGCACTGTAACCTCTTCATTTTCAGTTTTAGCATCTGTTTTTATGTGTGCTATTTGCTATTTAGAATATTTTCTTCAGATTTATTGGGTGTTACAGTATTCTTGGTGTTCTTGCCCAATTGTAATTTACTTATGGTTTTGTATTTTGGGTGCTTTTCCAGGGTTTGTGCAGGTCTATGTAAGGTAGTCATTATGAAAGTGATATACCATTGCTCTTCTGGGATGTTCATGACTTTATATTTTTGGACAAAAGCTAAAAACTACAGAAAAAGTACTCTAACTACTTGGTTGAATATATAGGAATATCTAGACAGTTGTAGTCTTTTTGTTTTCATCCAAAGATCTCTAGTGCTGGACTCCAAAAACCAGTACTCTTGGGGCTGGGATTGTAGCTCAGTGGTAGAGTGGTTGCCTTGCATGCGTGGGGCACTAGGTTTTATCCTCAACACCACATAAAAATAAATAAATAAAATAAAGATATTGTGTCCAAATAAAAGTATTATTTGTGTCCAAATAAAAGTATTATTTACAACCAAAAAAGTATTAACAAACAAACAAAAAACAATACTCTTAGACTTCTGATCTAGTATTCATCAGATATAGATTCCTACTTGACCACATAGGTTGTTGTCTTAATCCATTTGTGCGACTATAACAAACATTTCTTAGACGAGATAATTTATAAAGAATAGAAATTGGGGCTGGGGTTGTGGCTCAGTGGTAGAGCGCTTGCCTAGCACATGTGAAGCACTGGGTTCGATCCTTAGCACCACATAATAAATAAATAAATAAATAAATAAATAAATAAATAAATAAATAAATAAATAAATGTATTATGTCCATCTACAACTAAAAAAATATTTTAAAAAAAGAATAGAAATTTATTTCTCACATTATAGAGGTTGGGGAGTCCAAGGTCAAGGTGTTGGCAGGTTCAATGTCTAGTAACAGGTTTGCTCTCTGCTTCCAAGGTGATGGCTATTGCTGTGTTCTCTGGAAGGAATGAACACTGTTTCTTCACATGGTAGAAGAATGGAAGGGCAAAAGCAGAACTAATTCTCTCCCTGTAGTCTTTTGTAAGGGCATTAATCCCATCCATGGGGGCAGAGCCTTCATAACCTCATAACCTTAGTTTGTGTGTATGGGTAACTTTTTCATTGTTTCACAATGAATCAGCAGCACAAAGAAAACATATATATTTTAGGAACCCTTAGTCCATTATGATGAAAGTCTGCTATCTCTGGCTCAAGCCTGTAATCCCAGAACTTAGGGAGGCTGAGACAGGAGAATCGTGAGTTCAAAGCCAGCCTCAGCAATGGCGAGGTGCTAAGCAACTCAGTGAGACCCTGTCTCTACATAAAACACAAAATAGGGCTGGGGATGTGGTTCAGTGGTCAAGTACCCCTGAGTTCAATCCCCAGTACCAAAAAAAAAAAAAAAAAAAAAGTCTGCTATCTCTATTTTTGGTCACTTCTCAACTACAAATTGCATTGTTACTAATTGATCACTTTGGGGTTTAGTTGTTCAACCAACTTCAACACTTTCACCTTAACATTGATATAAACATATCCTGGTTGCAGTTAAATTTTAGTGGCTATTCTCTGATATCCATTGATGAAAAAGGCCAGATTTCTTTCTCTTCCTTATACAATCAATCTATCAGCAAGAACTGCCAGCATCATCTTCAAAATGTATTCTGAATTCAATCTGGTTTCATCATTTCTATGACTTCCACATTAGCCAGGTATTGTCATCATTAGCCTAGACGATACCAACAGTTTTCTGACTGTTTTCCAATTTTGTCTCTAATAGGATCTTCTCTTTACACAGATGCCAGAATCTTCTTTTCAAAATGTAGCCTGGATCATGGTACTTACTCCAAAGTCTCCAAAAGCTTTCCAAAATGTTAGAGATACAATCTGATCAACAAGATCCTGTATGATCTGGGACCTGACTACCATGCTCCCTATTTCTCACCCAAATCCAGCCACATTGATCTTCTTACTGTTCCACACAGCTATGAAGCTAGTCTGTGACTCAGGGATACTGTACTCACTCCATCCTCTGCCTAGAAGCTTCCACCTTATAGAGTGGTATGTCTTTAGTCTCTGTTTAATGTTACCTTCTCAGAGAGACCTGCCCTTACAGTATTTTCTAATTAGGTCACCTACCCCTCTCCATCCTCAATATCCTTGATCTGCTTAATTTTTCTTCACGGAATTTTTTCACTATCTGAATTAATTAATTAATTAATTAATCTAGACACAAACTCTTTTACTACCTGAATTTATATCACATATATTTGTGTTTGTATCTCTTATCTACCAGCATGGTATATTCATGGGAAAAGGAATTCTGCTTATCTCATGCATTGATATATCCCCACCACCCAAATTAATCTGGATCATAGTTTGTGCTCATTAAATATCTTTTACTGAGAAAATAACTCAGGACTAACTTCAAAGGATTTTGGTTCTATAGGTTTGTGTCATTCCACAATACTATTCTGGGTTTGCACAATTATCTTAGAAACATATGTACCTTCTTGTAGGCACAATTATTAGCAAATAATGTTTTCAGGATAATTTACCTAAAGAAACTTAGATAATATTAGGGGACAGTTGAATGAGATCATCACTAGTTGATTAATTATCTGGTTTATTTTTTTCAGTTTTAATGATAATTTCTTTCCTTTTTTTTTGTACTGGGGATTGAACCCAGGGGAACTTTACCACTAAGCCACAATCCCAGTCCTTTTTATTTTTTATTTTGGGACAGGGTCTTACTTAGTTGCTGAGACTAGCCTTGAACTTGCAATCCTCCTGCCTTAGCCTCCCAAGTCACTGGGATTATAGGCGTGTATCGCCAAACCTGGCTTGTGATGATAATTTCAGTCAGGCAATCAGATATGGATCCTGGGGGCTTATGGCATGTCTGGCATTAGATGTGACATCCTCAGGTGTCATTGGTGGAACACAACTTACAAACCCACTCTATGTGTTATTAGGTTAGTTTTCTTTCCCATCTTGGTTCATCTCACAAATCATTGAATATTCTGTATTATGATAATTTCATATGATCCTAAGAGCATTCTGTTCCCACATTATTGAAAACTAAAAAAAACAAAAAGTTGATCAGAAAGACCTACCTACTTGAGCAAAAATTTTCCTTCTTTGAATACCTGTGGTTAGTCCCACAACAGATACATGTTAAATATTTTTCAGGGTCAAATTATGTAGTAGGCACAAAGAAAAAGCAAAAACACAATAGTTCTTACATTTGTGTAAGAACACTTTTTTAGAGTTTTCATGAACATTATATCATTGATCCCCTTCATAGTATCTGCTCTCAAGAAGTTTATGATCTATTTAAAACTGAAAAAGCAAACCAGAACAACAACAAAGCACATAAAATAATTAGAGACTAGCATGAAAGAGTATAGCTAAGGGCTACCTTGGTTGATTGGAGTAAATATGGAGATTGAGGACTGGGCAGACTTGGCTTGGGGTGGGTCTTCCTTTCAGAGAGGGTCTGGGGCATGCTTTGTAGAGAAGCAGACTTATCTTCAAGGACAAGGGACAATTGCAGACACAGTGAATTCATCAGTGTTGGCAATGACTCAGCATCAATACGGTCAACATCATCTAAGCATTTTGAATGTGTAGCTGAAAGCTAAATAACTCCTCAGCGGCAAAGGCATCTTTCAGGTTACAAAGAGCATTATTACGAAAGCCGTCTATATAAAGAAGCTACTCCAGAAAGGGATTCAAACCCACGCACAATTAAGAAAGGATGAATCACACTCAAAATGGGAGGAAATAACTATGCAAGACTTACATGACTACTAGTGCTTTGTTAAAAAGCTTTTCTCTACTCCTCAAATCCAATAAAACAATACTATTTAACCTTATAAATACAAAAATTAGTGCCAAAGGAAATAATTACACAACTTATGTGGCTATATAAATTAATGCAAAATTGATAAAAGGAAATGTAATAGGTAATGTGCCCTTTACAAATACAATCAGTAATCCTCCTAATAGTTTTATCAAGGAGGTGTGATTAGTCCTATTTTGAGATGGCAAAACTGAAGTTCAAAACTGACATTAAGCCAAGTGCCCAAACTTCCACGGGTTGTAAGTAGCATCATTACTGGGTTTGAAGTCAAGTCTGTTTGGCTTCATTTCTGTGACCTGGCATTTAAAAAAAAGAAAGAAAAGAAAGAAAAAAGGGAGAAAGCAGCCTAGGCAGTAGCAGCCTAGGCAGAAGCTACTCTTCAACAGCATACAAAGTGAACAGCATGCTAATGCATTATAATCTGCTAGATGTACAAGTAAATACCATCAACTATCAATCTAGGGCGTATCCACCTGCAGCCAGACTTGCTCTTAATTTTAACAGCATTTACATTATTTTCAATAATGACTTAATCTGATTTTTCAGTTTTCTATTTTTATAGTGACTCCTCACCTCATGGAATTTACACATGAGCAAAGGAAGCTCTTTGAATCAATCTCAAACAAAACACAAAACAAAGGTCTCTGAGTTGGGAGAGATTTGCAAAGCAGAATTTTAGGCCGTGAGTAGCATCCATCAGACACATTAGCAGTCTTTGCCAAGCAGCACTGATAGACAGAGGGTTGAAGAGTTGATGTCAGGATTAGGAGGCAAGACAGCCTTCCCAATTCTCTTGATTTATGCCTCCATTTTATTTTATTTGAATTTCGAGATCAACTCTGTCCATATGTAAATGTAAGTCTTTTTTTAAAAGCATATTTCAAAGCCAAATATAAGTAATGTTTACATCAGCCAATATTTTACTACTCAGGAAATGTTCTCTTCCATTAATGCTATTAACTGAGCTGGTCAATTGCTTAGAATGGAACTGAAAATATAACATTTTGTGGTTATCGTACTTGACGTATTTAAAAAGAGAAGTGACATTAGAAATGACAGTTCAAACAAATTCCAATATAGAAAAGTACGTGTCCCTCCCCCCCCATTTTTCTTGTATCTTCAGGTAGAGGTGCTGAGTTTCATTTTTCATAGTACTTACTTGTTGGTACTATGTCCTAAGAGGATAAGGATGAGTTCCATAGTTCCATACCTGCCACTAGCCAGAGAGAGGTCTGGAATCTTCATCAGGGAAAGCACTGTTAGGGCTTAATAGCTGGACTTATTCTGGAGGGAAAACTGAGAAGACAGAGTTGGCAGGCAGGTGGATGAAAGCAGGCACCAGGAATGAATCGGCTGAGGCAACGGGTTCAGAAATAATGGTACTTGTTATAGTTTAGATATCAGGTGTCCCCCTAAAGCTCATGTATGAAACAATGCAAGAAAGTTTAGAAATGATTGGGTTATGAGAATTTTAACCTTAGTGCATTAATCCCCGGAAAGGGATTAACTGGGTGGTGATGGTGGGCAGGTAGGGTGTGGCTGGAGTAGGAAGGTTATTGAAGGCATGACTTTAGGGTTTCTATTTTGTCCATGGTAAGGGGAGCTTTGTTTTCTCTGCTTCTTGGTAGCTATGTTTTGAGCCACTCTCCTCCACCACACACTCTCCAAGTGTGTGGTGGAGGAGAGTGGCTCAGAGCAATGAGCACAGAGCACAGAGCAATGGAGTCAGCCGTCAATGGAATGAGACCTCTGAAACCATGAGACCCAAATAAACGTTTGCTCCTTTAAAATTGTTCTCGTCAGGTCTTTTGGTCACAGCAATGAAAAAGCTGACTAAGTACTCCCTTTTACTTTTTTTTATTTTCATTTTTTTGTTTTGGTAAAATATATGTAACACAAAATTCACCATCTTAGCCAGCTTCATGTATAGAGTTCCATGGTATTAGATACATTCATAATGTCACACAACCATCACCATCATTCATCTATAGAATTCTTTTCATCTTAAAAAACAGAATTAAGCTGGGCGTGGTGGCTCACGCCTGTAATCCCAACACTTTGGGAGGTTGAGACAGGAGAAACGCTAGTTGAAAGCCAGCCTCAGCAACAGTGAAGCACTAAACAACTCAGTGAGACCTTGTCTCTACATAAAACACAAAATAGGGCTGGGGATGTGGCTCAGTGGTCAAGTACTCCTGAGTTCAATCTCTAGTACCCACCCCCCAAAAAAACAAAACAGAATTAAACAACAGAATTCACCTGTTAAATAATAACTGCCCATTCCTCTCCCCTCCATCAGTCCCGGGCAACCACCATTCTACTTTCTGTCTCTAGAATTTTATTGCTTGAAGCACTAATAGGACCTGTTTTAGTCAGCTTTCTCATCATTGTGACTAAAAAAAAATCCAACTAGCATAATGATAGAGAAGGAAAAGTTTATTTGAGGGCTCATGGTTTCAGAGGTCTTAGTCCATGTCCTTTCTTCTGGGCTCCAGGTAAGGCAGAACATCATGGAAAAAGAGTGTGGTGGAGGGAAGCAGCTCACATGATGATCAGAAAACACAGAGAGAGAGACTCCACTAGCCAAATCCAAAATATATACCCTAAAGCCATACCCCCAGTGCCCCACCTCTCCAGCCACACCCCACCTGCCTTCAGTTCTTACTCAGTAAATCCCATAAGGTGATTAATTCACTTATTGGGTAAGGCTGTCATAACCCAATCATTTCTCCTCTGAACCTTCTTGCATTGTCTCACACATGAGCTTTTGGGGGACACCTCACATCCAAACCATAACAGGACCCCTTTGGTATGGCACTTTAAAGCACCAATGAGACCCCTTTTCTTTGGCACTTTGGTGACTTCATACCAAGTTCAGATTCTTTTTTTTTTTTTTGAAATATGTTTTAGTTGTTGATGGACCTTTGTTTTTTATTTTCTTATATGTGGTGCTGAGGATCGAACCCAGTGCCTCACACATGCCAGGCAAGCACTCTACCACTGAGCTACAACCCCAGCCCCCAAGTTCAGATTCTTTTATTTTTTTTTTAAATATTTATTTTTTAGTTGTAGGTGGACACAATATCTTTATTTTATTTTTATGTGGTGCTGAGGTTCGAACCCAGTGCCTCCCACGTGCTAGGCGAGCACGCTACCACTGCACCATAACCCCAGCCCCCAAGTTCAGATTCTTAATGTTGATATTCATTCATTCTACTCCTGCTGTTGTGGTGATTGTATTAAACTATTACTTTTATTAATTTTTATATATATTATATTACATAGGTATATCTTTAGGTTGTGTGTCTGTGGATTTGACCAATGAATTGAAAAAAAATGAAATAAAAAAAGTACACATGTATTGAAAAGGTATATTTTTTCTTTAGCATTATTTCCTAAACAATATAGTACAACAACTACTTATGTAGCATTTACATTGTATTAGTTATTGTAAGTAATCTAGATATGCTTTAAAGGACATAGGTTATATTCAAATACTACACAAGTTTTTATAAGGGACTTGAACATCCATGAGTTTGGGTGCCCAAGAGAGGCCCTGGAAATAAAACCCTTCAGAAGCTAAAGGATGACTGTTCTTGAGACATTTTAAAAAATTTTAACATCATTGTAATATTCTTCCTATCTTGTCTTATGCCTCTCCTGGTAGTTCTAAAAACCAGTAGAATAAAAACATCAGCTCCAAAAATATACTTTATTTTTTTATTATTTTCTCTCATATATTATTTCAACTCAAAGTCACTAAAGAACACAGAAAAGCCTCATCAAACACGGTGATGATAGCACTTTGAAAATACAAGTGGCCTTTACATGTGGATTGTATTCCTAGGCAGCTTACTGTGAGGAGATATATAGTGTATCAATACCGATTTCTCGTAGAAGTAGTGCTGTTACAGAAGGGTAAAGTTCCTGACCTAGGACTTACGCCAACTTTTACCAAATGCAGAACTTAATAAACTACAGATGATATATTTTATGTTTCGCAGCATAGCTCTCCAAAGCACACATAAATCAATTAAGCAACGCTGCAAGTAGTCAATAAACATAAAATCCATTTAATATGATGCAGTCTCTTTGACCACATCTCCCTGCCAACTGTTATACAACTTTGAGGAGCAGTTTCATTTATTCTGTGGATCTTGGGATGATTTCCTTGAGGACATTTTTGACAAGCATTTTGAAGGAAAGTTGGGAGCAGTTATTTGATGCTTCTTTGGAAAAGAAAGAAAGGGAAAAAAAAACACATTTCAGGAGTGATTACTTGTTCCCTCATTTTCTTGTAGTCAATTTTCCTGTCATAAAATCTGGAGATTAGAACTAATCACAGCCTGCTAGTGTGCTTAGGTTGGGACTCATTTCCTCCAAAGGGGAGAATAGCATATGTTCATGTGAGAAACTGCCTGTTCAAGTGTCACAAGTTCCAACACGGTTGTAATAGGCAGAGGGCTACAAGTATAAGTGGCTGTGAGTACAAATCACAGGAAGGACTGCTTGCACATTTTTTTTTCTTCTCCTCCAATTTATCACTGACTGGAAGAAACACGAATCCCTGGCTTTGGTAATCTCAGTTAATAAATTTAAGGCAAAAAAATGGGCAGATCCTGAGAAGGCCTGAGAATTCTGGATTGGACCTTAAAATCACCCCAGGGCTGGAGTGTAGATAGCTCATTAGTAGAGTGTATGCTTAGCATGCATGAAGCCCTGGATTCAATCCCCAGCAACATCAAAACCCCAAATGTCCTCATGTCAGATCAGTGCTCTACAGTAGGAAATCATCTCTTAGGTGCAGTGGCACACATCTGTAATCCCAGCACTTTGGGAGGCTGAGATAGGAGAATTGCGAGTTCAAAGCCAGCCTTAGCAACGGTGAGGCATTAAGCAACTCAGTGACATCCTTTCTCTACATAAAACACAAAATAGGGATGAAGATGTGGCTCAGTGGTTGAGTGCCCCCGAGTTCAATTCCCAGTACCAAAAACAAAAAACAAAAAACACACCACCCAAGTGTCACGTCAAGCCAGTCTGTGTGGCAGGACACAGAGAAGAGCAGTTTGTTGTAGTTCATGTTGGGATTTCCCAACAAAGGAAAACTATTCACTTAATCTCCTGTGACACTGAAGATGACTTGGGAAAATGTCACTAGTTATTTCGATCAGAGGATTCAACGCTGAGTTAAACAATGGAGGCAAGGAAGAAGATTTTATTTCAAATCTTGGGGAAAAGACCCTTCCATCAGAATCATTCAACTATTATTTGCATCAGTGTTCCAAATAGCTCTCCTATGGCTGTGCTCACATCTTGCAGAACACGCCCACTTTGTCATTCACATTCATCTTAAAAAGCCCCACTATTCCTTTCCTTGCTGCTCCACCAACTTCACCAAAGCTGTAGATCTCTGCTGTTTTCTGACCTAGTGGACCCAAGGAGGCAGATGATTAAGGATGATTTTCCCTTGAAATAGAAACTGCTGTTTACCTAGCACGTTGCAAAGCAGCCGTCTTGCTCTCTGATCACTTGAAACACACCTGAAAGTGGGAAGCCAAAGCCCTCATGAACACAATGTCACACACCAACCTCTCTGGGATAAAGGCACTGGTATCAGTTGGAAACTGTCCTTCAGGAGGTAGAAAAAGTGACACGCTCAGATTCTGAAAGTGGACGAGAGCCACCACCCCTCTTAAACCCTTCTAAGTAGGGAAAAGAAGGCGTGAAGGAGGGATCAGGGGCCAGTTTCGTTTCTTTAGCAGATCCAGCTTTCTTTAAGCTGCTTCTATTTCACCCTCAGAACGTGAGTAAATGCATTCCAAACAAGGAGGCATTTCTTTCAAGGATAACTTTATCTCCCTCAGCTCCTGTTTCCTGATCCCAGCCCCTCATGCAACTTGACCAATAAGGAGAAATCTGTAGAAGCTACAGATTTTTTTTTTTAAGTTGTGTTGAAAGATAGGAAATCTTTATGAATGGAGCTTGCTACTCAGGAGTGGACAGCCACTGTGGACGAGGCTGGGAGCAAAGACATGGGCTGCAGCCAGCCTTTGAATGGAATGGGCCTCACCCAAATTCAAAATCTGTTAATCCTGGGCACAGTGGCGCATGCCTGTAATCTCAGCTACTTGGGGGACTGAGGCAGGAGGATCACAAGTTGAAGGCCAGCCTCAGTAACTTAGCAAGGCCCTAAG
Source organism: Geosciurus inauris (assembly GCA_004024805.1). NCBI lineage: Eukaryota > Metazoa > Chordata > Mammalia > Rodentia > Sciuridae > Geosciurus > Geosciurus inauris. Next base: position 6,924 of record PVHX01008221.1, on the reverse strand, counting down.
CAATTTATTTATTTACTTATTATTTTTTTAACATTTATTTATTTTTCATATTATATTTATTTGTTCTATTTAGGCTTACATGATAACAGAGTACAATTTGATTCATTGTACATAGAGGATAACATATCAATTCTCTAGTTGTAAGTTGTATAGAATCACAACATATATGCAGTCATACATAAAGTTAGGGCTATGGTGACCATCATATTCCACCACCTTTACTGTCTCCATGCCCCCTCCCCACTTACACCCCTGTGAACAGAGTTCCACCATTGTTCCCATGTCCTTCCCCACATTATGGATCAGCATACACTTATCAACGAGCACATTCGGCATTTGGTTTTCTGAGATTGGCTTAGTTCACTTAGCATGATAGTCTCCAACTCCATCCATTTACCTGCAAATGCCATAATTTTATTCTCTTTTATTGCTGAGTAATATTCCATTGTGTATATATACCACAGCTTCTTTATCCAGTCATCATCTATTGAAGGGCATCTAGGTTGGTTCCACAGTTTAGCTATTGTGAATTGAGCTGCTATAAACATTGAAGTGGCTGCAGCACTTCAATGTACACTGTTTTTAAGTCTTCTGGGTATAGACCTAGGAGTGGGATAGCAGGCTCAAATGGTGGTTCCATTCCAAGTTTTCTAAGGAATCTCCATACTGCTTTCCAGATTGGTTGTACCAATTTGCAGTTCCACCAGCAATGTAGGAGTGTGCCTTTTTCCTCACAACCTCGCCAACACTTATTGTTGTTCGTATTCTTGTTAGTTGCCATTCTGACTGGCATGAGATGAAATCTTAGGGTAGTTTTGATTTGCATTTCTCTGATTGCTAGAGATGTTGAACATTTTTTCATATGTCTGTTGATCGAATGTATATCTTCTTCTGTGAAGTTTGTGTTCAGCTCTTTGGCCCATTTATTGATTGGGTTGTTAGTTTTTTTGGTGTTAAGTTTTTTGTGTTCTTTATATATCCTGGAGATGAGTACTCTATCGGATGTGTGTGTGGCATAGATTTGTTCCCAGAATGTTGGCTTTCTGTTCACTTCATTGATTATTTCTTTTGCTGAGAAGAAGCTTTTTAGTTTGAATCCATCCCATTTGTTGATTCTTGATTTTACTTCTTGTGCTATAGGAGTCTTGTTAAGGAAGTATGGTCCTAATCCGACATGATGCAGATTTGGGCCTATTTTTAATTCTGTTAGGCTTTGGGTCTCTGGTCTGATTCCCAGGTCCTTGATCCACTTTGAGTTGAATTTTGTGCGTAGTGAGAGATAGGGATTTAGTTTCATTTTGCTGCATATGGATTTCCAGTTTTCCCAGCACCATTTGTTGAACAGGCTATCTTTTCTCCAGTGTACATGTTTAGCTCCTTTATCTGTTATTTATCCCTGTGAGTCTTGATTGTTTTCAACACAGTAATCCCTGAATATTACCATGATCACATGTTAATTAAAAAAAAGGTTTCTAAATGTTTGAGGAGGCGGAAGTGTTAACTACTGTGATTTAGTCATTACATACTACACACACGTATTGAATTATCACATCATACTCCCAGAAATTTCTCTGATTGAAATAATAAAGGGGTTTGGGGGTATGGTTCAGTGATAGAGAGCTTCCCTGGCATGTGCGAGACCCTGAGTTTGATTCCCAGTACTACCAAATAAATAAAAATGATGATAGTAGTTACTTAAAAAGTTGTCTTGAGAAACAAATGAGATAATGGGTATAAGGTACTGTCTGGCATGTAATAAGCAAAGCAGGTACTCAAGTGTCTCTTTATCCCATTTCCTCACTGTTGTTCAAAACCAAGAAAATGTGACCTCTGTTATGGCAAATACCATTCTCCTCTAGACTCAGTCACCTAAACAGAACTTCAAATCATTCATTGATTCATTCAAAACATACTTTGAGCACTTTATGTCTATTGGTATTCCAGGCACAGGGGATCTAGGAATAAAGGAAAGGTTTGAAGGTAATTTAAATGCCCCTTTCAGTCTTCCCAACTTTCCATCTAAACAATGTTCAAAGTCCTATTGTGTGTACATCAGGTTTGCCAGAACCCCTTAAATCTGTTCCATCCTGTCCTTTCCTATTACCTCCCAAGTATGGAAATGTTTTGTCTTTCATCTTTCCTAGATCGGTGATCCTCAAAATTTAGCAAATATCAGAATCATCTAGAGGACTTGTTAAGACTTAGATTGCACGCAGGGCCCCACCTCTGGAGTTCTTGGCTGGTCTCAATGCTGCCTGCCCAGGTACTACACTTTGAAATGCACTGGCCTTGCCTGTTATCTTGTCAATTGTTCTCTCTACTAGTAACCTCACTATCTTCTAATCTAGGTATCAGCAAACTCTGGCTCCTTGGGCCAAATGCAGTCCAAAGGTCATTTTTGTAAATAAAGGGTTTTCTTGAAAAAAATTTTTTTTAGTTGTAAATGGACACAATACCTTTTTATACATTTATTTTTATGTGGTGCTGAGTATCGAACTCGGTGCATCACACATGTGAGGCAAGCGCTCTACCACAGAGCTACAGCCCCAGCCCTGTAAATAAAGGTTTATTGGCACATAGACCCATTTGTTTGCACATTGTCGGTGACTGCTTTTGTGTTGATGTAGATGTAAGTAGTTGTGACAATGACCATATGGATCCATGGAGCCTAAAATATTCATGATCTTGCTCTTTACAGGAAAAAAAAAAAAAAAAAAAAAGGTGTGCTGACCTCATCCTTTCCACAATACAAAATTGATTGTTCCAAAAATATGCGCATCCTGTCACCTTGCCTTAAAAATTCCAGCTAGTTCTTCATTGCCTGTATGGTCAAATCCAAAGTCTTCTATAGTGTGACAAGCTCCCCAATCACCCTTTACCAGTCTCTTTATCTCCTGTCCAGTAATTGAGCCATGCTAGCTTATTTTTTTTCTAAACATGCCAAGATCCTCTCTCATTCCCATGTCTTTTCATATTTTTTCTCTCCATTTACCATATCCCATTCCCCTTTTTTAAACTGGATGAGCAACCATATTACATGTGAGTTTAATTTTCAAGAATTCAACTTTTCACTGTGTTTCACACGGAAAGAGACAGAAAGAAGACAATGCTGTCTGCCCCTTCCACTCAATAAGTGCATGTTTCTGAATGAGGGTGAGATGGCAGGCCTGACTCCTCTGTTCCTTCTGTCTGCTCAGATCTCCTGTGCCTCTCATATGTTACTGTGAAGATATCACCCCAGAGGGTGTCATCCCAGTGTTTAAAGATAACGGTTTTTCATACAGCAGAGCCAATAAACACAAGCCAACTTCTTCATCTGGTGCTCCAAGAAGCAGCAACAATCTGTTTCAAAGCTGGAAGAAAACCTGGTTTTGTTGAGCTCAGTAGATACTGGATATTCAGACAGCACCTATCTAGATATTCTACCCTATGGTTGATTTAAAAGTTCACTTCAAACACCACCATTTAGAACCTAACTCCTAAATAATATCTGACTCATTATTTAAGCCTCAGCACAAATGTCATTTCTCCTCAGTTCTCTGATGTGTGGTCATTCTTCCTTTGTTCACCCATAAATACCTTTGTTTAGAAATTGAAGGAGAACCTTAGAAGATGGAAAGATCTTCCATGTTCTTGCATAGGCAGAATTAATGTTGTCAAAATGGCCACACTACCAAAAGCATTATACAGATTTAAAACAATTCCTATTAAAATCCCAAGGACATTCTTCATAGAAATAGAAAAAAAGCAATCATGAAATTCATTTGGAAAAAGAAGAGACCCAGAATAGCCAAAGAAATCCTTAGCAAGAAAAGTGAAGCAGGAGGCATCACAATACCAGACCTTAAACTATACTACAGAGCAATAGTAACAAAAATGGCATGTTATCGGCAACAGACACATAGATCAATGGTACAGAATAGAAGACACAGTGGCAAACCCACATAAACACAATTATCTCATACTAGACAAAAGCATCAAAGCATACATTGGCAAAAAGATAGCCTCTTCAACAAATGGTGCTAGGGAAACTGGAAATCCATATGCAGCAAAATGTAATTAAACCCCTACCTCTCATCCTGCACAAAACTCAACTCTAAGTGGATCAAAGACTTAGGCACTAGAACCACCCTGCACCTAATAGAAGAAAAAATAGGCCCAAATCTCTACTATATTGGCTTAGGAACTGACTTCCTTAACAAGACCCATGAAGCACAAGAAGTAAAATCAAGAATCAATAAATTGGATACATTCAAACTAAAAAGCTTCTTCATAGCAAGGGAAGCAATCAATAATATGAAGAGAGAGCCTACAGGATGGGAGAAAATCATTACCACATGCACCTCAGATAGAGTATCTCCAGGATACATAAAGAACTCAAAAAACCTAACACCAAACAAACAAGTAACCCAATCAATAAATGAGCTAAGGAACTGGACACTTCACAGATGAATAATACAATTGATCAACAAATATATTTAAAAATGTTCAATATCTCTAGCAATTAGAGAAATGCAAATCAAAACTAAACTGAGATTCCGGCTCACTCCAGTCAGAATGGCAATTATAAAGAATATGGGCAACAATAAATGTTGACGAGGATGTGGGGAAAAAGGTACAATCATACATTGCTGGTAGGACTACAAATTGTTGCAACCACTCTGGAAAGCAGCATGGAGATTCCTCAGAAACCTTGGAATGGAACCACCATTTTACCCAGTTATCCCATTCTTCAGTTTATACCCAAAGGACTTAAAATCAGCATACTACAGTGACACAACCACTTCAATATTTATAGCAGCTCATTTCACAGCAGCTAAACTGGGGAACCAACCTAGATGCCCTTCAACAGATGAATGGATAAAGAAAATGTGGTATATATACACAATGGAATATTACTCAGCCTTAAAGAAGAATGAAATTATGGCATTTGCCGGTAAATGGATGGAGCTAGAGAATATTATGCTAGGTAAAATATGCCAATCCCAAAGAACAAAAAGCTGAATTTTTTTTTCTGATATGTGTATGCTAATTCACAATAAGGGGGCGGAGCTAGGGAAGTACTTTGGATTAGACAGAGGGGAGTGAAGGGAGGGGATGGGGTATGGGGGTAAGAAAAATAGTAGAATGAATCAGATATTATTATCCCATGTGCATATATGATTACATGACCAGTGTCATTCTACATCATGAACAACCAGAATGAGAAGTTATATTCCATTTATGTATGATGTATCAAAATGCACTCTACTGTTACATATAACTAATTAGAACAAATTAAAAAAAGAAAAAATGCCTTTGTTTCCTTGGAAACTTGTACATATCTATTTCATGACATTAAACTGCAATTATTTAATTAGTTTCCAGTCTCTCTCCATCAGGCAGTGAGCTCTTCAAGGAGAAAGGCATATTTTAGTTAGCCTGTGTCTGTGTCTACTCCCAGGACCCAGCCTAAGGATAGTGATCCAACAAGTTTTTGCTGATGAAGTCCCACCTCCACTTTGAACCATGTACTCTTCTCTGAAATGTTCTATGAACTCCACTGGACTTTCAGTTAATGCCCATCGTTCAACATTTCAATACATTTTAATTTTTCCATGAGAAAATGGAAGAATTTTCTCTTTTCAACTAGATTTAAGCTTGCTCAGGACAGACTCTTATTTGCTTACTCCATCAAGAGAACAAAATATTTATTAATGGATCAGTTCATATTTTTGAGTTTGATATGTTAAAAAACAGAGAGAAACGGATACAGTTAGTTTTTACTTGGTCAGAGGTTCATTTGTGCTTGTTTGTCTCAAGTTACAAAACCTTAAAAGTGATTTCATTTTGAATAAGGACCATCTCTCCTTACTTCAACAGAATCCATATTTACATATGAGCCATTCCTGCTTCAATTTGATGTCTAGAATTGCTAACCTGCATCCTTGGTTTCTTGCCAGCTGTGCCAGTGCTGCTTCTTACCTGCTTCATCAAATGTCACTCAGCCAGACATGGTGCAGTGCATGCTTATAATCCCAGCTATTTGGAAGGCTGAGGCAGGAGGATTGCAGATTTCAGTCCAGCCTGTGCAATTAGTGAGATCCTGTTTCAAAATAAACAACAACAACAACAACAAACTGGGATGTAGCTAAGTGGTAGAGCACTTGCCTACTATGCGTGAACCTGGGTTTGACTGGGGATAAAAGTAACCCTTCTAAGATCCAGTTTATTTTTTCTTCATAGCATATAGTAAGAATATAAGTACAAACTTCTAAATGTGTATTTGTCTAATGAATTTCAAGGTGCTACAGGCATAAAGGAGCTAAGTTGATCTGACCCACTATTCAAGTTTTCTATTCAAAGCAAACTAAATAAATAAATAAGGTGGAAATAGAAGACAATTGGCTACCCCAAGTTAACACAAATGAAGAAAGGTTAGCATACAAAGTGATGATTACCCTGGAATATTTGGGTCCCATTTACCAGGGGTTTTCTGTGGACCCCAATTTCTTAGAACTCTAATCCACATTTCTTTATCACACATTTCTGAAACTTTACTCTTTTTTTTTTTTTTTAGGCTTACATGTTAACAGTGTAAATGATTCATTTTACATAGATAGAGGATAACATATCAATTCTCCAGTTGCAAGTTGTATACAATCACAACACACATGCAGTCATACATAAAGTTAGGGCTATGATGTCCATCATATTCCATCACCTTTGCTGTCCCCATGCCCCCTCCCCCCTTACACCCCTGTGAACAGAGATCCACCATTGTTCCCATGTCCTTCCCCACATTATGGATCAGCATCCACTTATCAACGAGTACATTCGGCATTTGGTTTTCTGAGATTGGCTTACTTCACTTAGCATGATATTCTCCAGCTCCATCCATTTACCTGCAAATGCCATAATTTTATTCTCTCTTATTGCTGAGTA
>PVHX01008220.1:0-84980 GCA_004024805.1 Geosciurus inauris | reverse complement strand
GTACTGGACCACTGAGCCACATCTCCAGCCCTATTTTTTGTGTTTTTTTATGTAGAGACAGGGTCTCACTGAGTAGCTTAGTTCCTTGCTGTTGCTGAGGCTGGCTTTGAATTCTCAATTCTCCTGTCTCATCCTCCCTAAGTGCTGGGATTACATGCGTGCACCACTGGGCCCGGCTTATTTGTTTTTTTTAGTTATACATGACAGTAGAATGTATTTTGATATATCATACATACATGGAGTATAACTTCCAATTCTTGTGGTTGTACCTGATATGGAGTTACACTGGTCATGTATTCATGTAAAAACAGAGGGGAGTTATGTCTGATTCAATATACTGTCTTTCCCATTCCCATCCTCCTTTCCTTCCCCTCTTTCCCCGCTGTCCAGTCTTGTGAACCTATACTCCCCTCACTACCCACTTTTGTAAGTCAGCATCTGCACATCAGAGAAAACATTTGGCCTTAGACTTTTGGGGACTGGCTTATTACAGTTAACGTAATTGCCTCCAGTTCCATCCATTTACCGGCAAATGCCATTGTTTCATTCTTCTTTATAGCTAAGTAATATTCCATTGTATATATGTATTACATTTTCTTTATCTATTCATACCTTGAAGGGTACCTAGGTTGGTTCCATAGGTTAGCTATTGTGAATTGAACTACTATAAACATTGATGTGGCTACATCACTATAGTATGCTGATTCTAAGTCCTTTGGTATATTTTGAGGAGTGGGATAACTAGATCAAATGATGGTTCCTTTCCAAGTTTTCTGAGGAATCTCCATACTGCTTTCCAGAGTGGTTGCACCAATTTTTAGTGTCACCAGTCATGTATGAGTGTACCTTTTTCCCCACATCCTTGTCAACATTTATTGTTACTTGTATTCATAATTACCATTCTGACTACAGTGAAACGGAAACCTCAGTGTAGTTTTAATTTGCATTTCTCTAATTGCTAGTGATGTTGAACACTTTTTCATATACTTGTTGACCATATTTCTTCTCTGAAGTGACTGTTCAGTTCCCTTGCCTATTTATTGATTGGGTTATTTATTTATTTATGTATTTATTTATTGTGTTAAGCTTTTTGAGTTTTTATATATCTTGGAGATTAGTGCTCTATCTGAGGTACAGGTAGCAAATATTACCACCCATTCTCTATGCTCTCCATGTTCTTGATGATTTCCTTTGCAGTGAGGGAGCATTCTAGTTCGAGATGATCCCATTGATTGATTCTTGATTTTACTTCTGGTACTTTTTGAGTCTTGTTGAGGAATTCAGTTCCTAAGCCAACATGATGGACATTTGGGCTTACTTTTTCTTCTGGTAGGTGCAAGGTGTCTGGTCTAATGCCTAGGTCCTTGATCCACTTAGAATTAAGTTTCATGCAGGGTGAGATATAGGGATCAAATTTCATTTTATTACATATGGATTTCCAGTTTTCCTAGCATAATTTGTTGAAGAGATTATCTTTTCTCCCTTGTATGTTTATGGCACCTTTGTCTAGTATAAGATAACTGTATTTTGTCTCTGTAACTGTATTGTGTATTCTGTATTGTGTCTTCTGTACCATTGGACTTCATATCTGTTTTGGTGCCAATACTATGCTGTTTTTGTTACTATAGTTCTGTACAATAATTTAATGTCTGGTATTGTGATGCCTCCTGCTTCACTTTTCTTGTTGAGGAATGCTTTGGGACTCTTATTTTTCCAAATGAATTTCATGACTGGTTTTTCTATTTCTATGAAGAATGTTATTGGAGCCTTAATAGGAATTGCATTAAATCTGTATATCATTTTTGGTAGTATGGCCATTTTGATAATATTAATTCTGCCTATCCAAGAGTGCAAGACATTTTTCCATCTTCTGAGGTCTTCTTCAATTTTGTTCTTTAATGTTCTGTAGTTGTTATTGTAGAGGTCACAATAGATTCAGAAAAAGCATTTGATAAAATACAGCATCCATTCATGTTCAAAACACTAGAAAAATTAGGGATAGCAGGAACATACCTCAACATTGTTAAAGCTATATATACTAAACCCAAGGCCAACGTCATTATAAATGGAGAAAAAATGAAAACATTTCCTCTAAAACCTGGAACCAGGCAGGGATGCCCTTTTTTCACCACTTCTACTCAACATAGTCCTGGAAACTCTAGCCTAAGCAATTATACATAAGAAAGAAATTAAAGAGATATGAATATGGGGGCCTGGGGCAGTGGCTCAGTGGTAGAGCTCTTGCCTCACATGTGTAAGTCACCGGGTTTGAGCCTCAGCACCACATAAAAATAAATAATAAAAGATATTGCATACAACTAAAAAATATTTAAAAAAAAAAGAGAGATATGAATATGGAAAGAACTCAAACTATCCCTATTTACTGATGACATGATTCTATACTTATAAGACTCAAAAAAAAAAAAACTTCACCAGAGAATTTTTAGAATTCATAAATACATTCAGCAAAGTAGCAGGATATTAAATTAACACCCATAAATCAATTGTGATCCTATACATCAATGATGAATGAACTGAAAGAGTAATTAGGAAAATTATCCCATTTACAATAGTCTCAAAGAAAAAAAATATTTGGGAATCAATCTAACAAAAGATGTGAAAGACCTCTACAATGAAATCTACAGAGCACTAAATTTTAAATTCTAAATGTATTTCTTGTTTTTGTTTTGTCATCAAATGGTTAAAACTCTAAGACAAATTAAGCTCATTTGTTGGCTTAAAAATACCTCAAAGAGGAAAAATATTTCATTCTGACATCTTATTTAAAAATGCCATATCAATAAAATATCTAAGTAATCACCTTTGAAAAATGAAACCTCAATTAATACAGAATTTTAATTTTAGAACTTTAATTAACTTTAATTTGAAAGGTGGTGAACTGCCTTAAGCTTCAAAGGGTAAGAGTTCCCTAACTGTATATTTTTTAAAAATATATAATAATTAACTCACAATTCATAATTGTATTTCTATGGCAGAACTATTCCACTTAATATTCAGAATATATTTAGAAGCTTTTCTGCTCAAACAAAAGAAATACTTTGTTGTAAATAAATTAATGCCACATGCTTTATTTTAAGCTTTTGTTGTAACTTAGTTCATGTTGATTTAAGAGGTTAAGTTTATATTTTAATTTCTTTGGAATTTGAAATATTTGATTGCCTTTTTAAAAAAGAAAAACTATTTTTTGATCTCACTCTTTGGGGGCTGATGAAATACTGAATTTCAGTGAAGAAGCTATTTTTATTACTTGAGCCACTTCTTTAATAAAATTCCAATGGTTCTCATACTTAGTCTTTCATTAGACCCAGATAATATTCCTTAGTTAGGAGGAAATGCCATTGAAGTAACACATATTGATTGCCATGTCACTTGGCAAAATTTCAGCTAAAATAATTATTGTACTTATCACATTATCCTTTTTTCATGTTTTTCCCCACCCTTTCTTGTCTTCAGTGGTCATCTTGAGTCCCCACATCTTAGTTTATGGCTCTGTTCCTGTATTCTCCAAATAAATCTCACATTCATTTGCATTAGGATCTTCCTAAAGAATGCTTTTATTAAATTACTGTCTTTAGAAAGTAATAGCTTCTTATTTTGTTATGAACTCATTTCATGTTAAGTCTAAATTCCTTTGATTACTTGAAATGCATTCTTTTCCATTAAAGCCACACCAATGTCTCTGTAATCCAAACAGTCATACATATTTATTCACTATTTGACTTTTCATTGTAGTTCTCTTTCTCTTCATGTTTCTCTTTAATTTTCCAAATGTTTGCCAGGTGTCAAATCTCAGGTCAATTTTACTTCTTCTGTAGTTTGTTGTTGCTGTTTTTTTCTTCAAAATTGATTCCATTATTGATATTCTGAGTGTTATAAATAGAAGAGTATTCGGTAAAATCCGACAAACATACCCCTTTTCATTTAAAGTTTTCTTTCCTGCATTCTTTACTTCTTTTCTTCATCTCTTCCTTCTTTCCTCTCTCCTTTCATCTCTTTTCCATCCCTTTCTTCCTCCCTCCCTTCCTTTTGCTATGATTTGAATGTGGTTTGTCTTCTCTGAAACCCATGTTGAAATTTGGTCCCTAATGTAACAGTGTTGAGAGGTGGTGGGACCTTTAAGATGTGATTAGATCATTAGGAAGGTTTAACATCTTTCTTGTAGGATTGCATTGATAAGGCAGGAGTGAGTAGGGCCATGCTTTAATGAGACTGTGTTAGTTACTGTAAGAGCAGGCTGTTAGAAAGAAAGCCTTCCTGCTGTGTTTTTTTCTTTTCTATTTGTGCCCACTTGCCCTTCTATCTTGTGCCATGTTATAAAGCAGCACAAGACCCTCTCTAGATATAGGACCCTGATTTTGGACTTCCCAGCACTCATAACTGTGAACTGAATAAAACTTTTTTCTTGCTGGGTCACCCAGTGCCAGGTATTGCTATAGAAACAGAAAACAAACTAAGATAACTTGCTTATGTTACTAATTTTTCTCTCTTCATCCTTTTCATGACACCAACACTCATACCACATGGAATTATTTTGTATCATTGTATGCCATTGTCTCTTGGTATCTATTCTTTTTTTTTTTTTCCTTTTGGTGTGGAACTCCCTGAGTTTGGACTACATATGGGCATCTAAATTCCAACCACTTAGATATGAGAAAAAGCAACACATGAGATTTATATGTTGTGTCCTTGCCCTCCTCTCCTTTTTTCCTTTCTGTGAACTAAAATAGACAGAATCAATGTCTCTGAGCCAGCTCTATCCATTCTGATGAGGTCAGCATCATACAAGGAGTACAATTTGAACTGTATCTTGAAGGAAGAGTACTTTAAAATTTGTCTTGGTTGTATTATTCCCTGTATGTATTCTTGGATACACAGAACACATTTATTGCAACATTTGTAACAGTGTGCAGGAAGTTTTCATTGGAAAGATTCTTCAAATGAAGAGCATAATATAATAATTTAAATTCTAAATCAAAGATTGTGGAGGGCTGGTATTTGTCAGGAACTAAAACACTAAATTTAAAGTAAGTTTTCATGATGGATTTTTCAGGAAACACTGTTGAGTTTTAAATACTCATCAGGATATATAGAAATTAACAGGCACTTGCTACATACTAACCATATTTAAACCATCTTACTCTCAAAACAACTGGCGGGATTGCTACAATTTTTTCCAATTTTACATAAGATGGAGGCTCAGAGATATTAAATAATTTCCTAAGGTCATAAAGTTAGTAAGATGAAACAATGGGATTCTAACAGGTTAACATTAGATCCAAAGCTGATTACTGTGCCGCACTGTTCAATAAGTGCATTATGTTCTTTACAATATCCATGGAACCAAGCCACACAGGCAATTAACTATTCCACCTATGTGACCTTCTGTATATAACTTCAGATTAGAAAATGTATCTGGGAGTAAAACATTGAAAGTTAAAGAAGTTTTGCAAAATCACCCTTTGATACAGAAATATGAAAACTGAGGAAGTAAGACAAAGATTTCATATGTATTTTAAAGAAAAAAGAATATTAGAGAAAATTCCTTTTAGGGACATTTTTCAGGTTTCTATTTTTACCTTATTAAAGTTATACCTTAGGTAGCAGTTCAGTTAGTTTGGTGATCCTGCCTTTATATATTCAGCTATCTTCCTTTCTTCTTAGTAACAAATCCATTTAAGAATTACTACATTAAGCAGGGTGTGGTGGTGCATGCCTCTAATCCCAGCACTTTGGGAGGCTGAGACAGGAGAATCGTGAGTTCAAAGCCAACCTCAGCAATGGAGAGACACTAAGCAATTCAGTGAGACTAGGTCTCTACATAAAACACACAAAATAGGGCTGGGGATGTGGCTCAGTGGTCGAATACCTATGAGTTCAATTCCTCATACAAAAAAAAAAAGAAAATAAAAAAGAGAATCACTACATTAGCCTATAATTCTGGTGGCTCAGGAGGGTGAGGCAGGAAGATCACAAGTTTAGCAACTTAGTGAGGCCCTAAGCAACTTAATGAGAGCTTGTTTTAAAAATAATAATAATAATAATAATAATAATAATAATAATAATTACAAAAAAGACTGAAGACATATAGCTCAGTGGTAAAGCACCTCTAGGTTCAATCCTTGTTATCCTAAAAAAAAAAAGATTTAGTACATTAGTTGGGGGCAACTAAAACTAGGACAGAATCATCTTAATAAGGCTCTTGTTCCTATATTCCCACCATTTGCCCTTTAAACAGGTTGTATATGTGTGCTTTCTGATTGAGACAGAAGTGTTTAACAAATCATTTTCTTATTATTTTTAAAGGACATATATTAAGGTACAACTAACTAATTGTATGTCTTCAACATTCTGGTCCTACTGTTATCTATTCTAAGGACACTACTTCATTTGATGCCCCCTCTCCACTGAAGGAAATTGGCACTCTAGAACTAGATGACACATGTGACTATCAAAAATTTAAATATTAATGGGTTTAAATTAAATTTAAAGTGTATCACCTCATTTGCTTTATTCACAAAATCAAATGCTCAATATATACATGAAGCTAGCAGTCACTGTATTAGTTCATAAGTACAACACTTCCAAAATCATGTCAGGAAACACTATTTGAAAGTGCTGCTTTACACTTGTTTCTTAATCCTAGTTGCACCTTAGAATCCACCACATAGCTTTAAATAATGCAAATGTCCCTATGCTACTTCAGATCAGGTCAATTTCATCAGGATGTGTCATGCTGGCACCGAGGTGTGGAGATTTTCAACGTTGTCCTATACCTCAACCTAGTGATTCTAGGCAATTTTAGGCAGTCAGGATAGAGATTCAATTTGACAAAGTAAAATGTATCTTTCCTAAATCAACATCACCCATTTAAAATATGTACATAGTATATAATTATATGTCACATATAATTATATATATAATTATATATACATATAATTAACATTCAAACATGAAAAAATATCTTTTTTAAAAAATCAAACAAAATTTGCAGTAACTATAATGGCAATAACAGTTATACCTCCCTTAATTTCAGATCCAATTTTCTCCACAAGTTAACTCATATTATCTACAAATAAATATGAAGCTCCTGCCTTACTTTCTCAGCTTTCATTTTGCTGTGTCTATCATAGAGCGATTTTATAAAACTTCTTTATCTTTCAATGTTTTACTCACAAATACACTTTCTAATCTGGAGTTATATATAGAAGGACACAGAGGTGGGACAGTTAATTGCCTGTGTGGCTTGGTTCCATGGATATTGGGAAGGATATAATGTACTACCTGAACAGTGCAGCACAGTAGTTAAGTGTGGCTTTAAGTCTAGCATTTAACAAGTTCAAATCCCATCATTTTCACTTATTGATTTTATGAATTTGTGAAATTATTTAATATTGCTAAGAATCTGTAACTTGATTCTTAAACTATGAAAAAATAAGTTATATCATGAGGAAATATTAGATGTATGGACTTTCTGGTGCTCTGAGGAAAGCATTTACATTGTTAAAGGTTTTTTTTTAAGTGAGCTGATCAATCTGATGAGAAAGTGAATGACTTAGTCTACACCTGTGGCTAGCATGGAAAAGAAGGAAGTTATTCTACTAGCACAAAGTATGCATTAGAGGGAAGTCTGCCATAAAAGAAAAGGTGTGCATGCATATTAATTTTACAGATTGATGCCTGAGTATTCCAAATAAAAGACATTTTTCTCTCATCCACTTCATGTACTCAGAGATAGTATCAGTTTAATGCCAAACAGATAAAATAAAACTAGATTTACAGCATGTGTATCAGTCAGTTGGGCTGCCATGACAGAATGCCATAGCCTGGGTAGCTTAGAGAACAGACATTTATTTCTCACACTTTGAGAAGGTAGGGAATTCAAGATTAAGATCCTACTAGATTTGGTTCCTAGAGAGGACCCTGTCCTTATTTGTGGACAGATGCCTCCTCACTGTGTTCTCACATGAAAGAGAGAGGAACACTGGCATCTCTTACTCTTCTAATAAGGGCATTAGTTCCATTGTGAAGCTTCTACTCTTAGCATCTCACTTTAACTTAAATATTTCCCAAAGATCCCACTTTCCACATGGATGGTTAGCACTTCAACATATGAATGTTCGAAGGACACAGATAGTATGTAACATTCTGCTCCTTGCCCACACCCTCCAAATTTATGGCCTTCTTGCATGCAAGATACATTGATTTAATCTCAACAATCCCCATCTTAACATTAAAGTCTGCCATCCAAAGTGTCATTTTAAATATCCAGATCAAATCTGGATGAGACTTGAGGAAAATTTACTTTCAGCTGTGAAACTGTGAAACTAGGGAAGTTGTGTGACTTCAAAACCCAATGGTGGGACAGGCAAAGAATAAGCCTCAACCAAAAAAGTAAAAGCAGGAATGAAAGAAAGGATGAGGAGTCCCAAACCTTGCAAGGCAAATTCCACAGGATCTCTAGGCTTGGATAATCCTCTTTGGGTCTGTGTCCTGTCTTTCATGATCATTTCAGCCCAATTACTTTAAAGAGCAGCCTTGTCTCTTCAATTTAGAAGGGTACTACCCACTACACTGTTCTCTGAGAGGATGATCCCATGCCCAGGGAACTGGGCCAAGGCATGGTGGCCCATCCAAACTGCAGAGGTGGTCATATCCTTTGATACAAGGGAAAAGACAATGCTGCTCCTGGGCCTATAGGTGTAGCAGTTTAGATGATTTCCTTATTTTCCTCCAGTGGTATTACTCCTGGTTGTTTGTTTGTTTTGTACCAGAGACAGAACCCATAGGCCTTCTACTGAGCTACATCCTCAGCTTTTTTATTTTTTATTTAGAGACAGGGTCTCACTAAGTTGCTGAGGGCCTCACTAAGTTGCTGAGGCTGGCATTGAACTCACGATCCTCTCACCTCAGCCTCTTTAACCACTGGGACTATAGGCATGCACTATTGCGCCTGTCCTATTATTCCCTTTTCTTAAGCAATTTGCAGCCAAATGGCTCTATCATTCTGTCTTATACAATATAACAAGTCTGACAGTTTCTTTCATTTTGTCCCATCTTCATCTCCTGCAGTTTCTGTGCAGGTGACTTTTTAGGTCCCTGGTCCTCACCTTATCACTTTATCAAAGTGTTGTTTAGCCTTGGTAATTCTCTAGGATAGTCAGAGAAATTTCAGTCTTCTAAGTTCTAGTTCTTTTGGTTTTAAAGACTTCCTTTTCACTTCATTCTTCTCTTCTTGCATTTTACTATAAGCAATCTGAAGGAACCAAGTTGCCCCTTCAATATTTTGCATAATTATCTCAGCTAAATATACAATTTCATGACTTGCAAGTTTTTCAACCACAAAACACTAGAACACAAACACAATTCAACCAAGTTCTTCGCCACTGTATGCCAAGGGTCACAGTTCCTCTAGTTTCCAGCATGATGTTCTTCATTTCTGTCTGAGATCACTAGAATTATTTTTAATGTCCATATTTCTCAGCTGTCCCTCAAAACTCTTCCAGTTTCTATTGTTTTAGTCTGTTTCTGTTGCTATAGAAAAATACCTGAGGCTGAGTCAACTAATAAAGAGGTTTAATTGGCCCACAATGCTGGTTCCTTGAGGATCCAAACAGCACAGTGCCAACTTGCTGATGAGAGTGTCCTGGCTTCATTACAACATGGTACAGAAGGCAAAGGGAAGTAGCCACATGCACAAAGGAAAGCAGTCTCATGGCAAAACAAGAACTAACACACATTCATGAGTCTGGCTTATTCTTTTATAGCAACCTATTCTTGTGGGCAGGGTTCACAATAACTATATTGATTCCTTCTGAGGGTGAGGCACTCAATGGCCTAACTGCCTTCTACTAGGCCCCACCTCTTCAAGGTTTCACCACCTCAATACTGTGACCCTAGGAACCAAACTTCTAGTATATGAACCTTTGAAATACACTTAAGCCATGTCCAAACCAAATCACTATATATCACCCAGTTCCAAAGCTGCCTGTAGATGTTCAGGTATTTGTTACAGCAGCATCTCACTTTGTGGTACCAAAGTTGATATTTATCAGGGTTCTTCTGAGAAACAGAACCAACAGAATAAACTATAAATGCTTGGCTCGTGTGATTATGAAAGCCGAGGCTTCACAGTCTACAATCATCTAACTGGACAGACTCAAGAGGTGCAATGTTGTAGTTCCAGTCTGTGTTTGAAGGTGTGAGGATGAGAAGAGCTGGTGATATAAGTTCTAGTCCAGGTCCAAAGGCCTTAAAGGATAGCTGGTGCGTACATCCCCATTCAAGGACAGAACAATACCAATTGCTCGAGCAGTTGGACAGAGAGAGAATGAATTCTCCCTTCCTTTGTCTTTAGTTGTATTTCAGCCCTCACAGGATTGGCCATAACCCTCATACATTGGTGCTGCCAATCTACTTTATTCTATCTGCCCATTCAAATGTTAGTCTCATGCAGAAATACCCTCAGAGAAACACCCTAAATAATATTTTATTAAACATTCAGGCACCCTGTGGCCCAGTAAAAGAGACACATGAAATTAACCATCACAGAATGGCAGAATTTTTCTGTCTTCAAGATCATGTGACTTCTTTCTAAAATAAAAAGCCAGCAACACAAACAAAGCAGAACAGAAGGAGAAAATGCTAGAGTCTTATTCTAAAACAAAACAAAACAAAACAAACAAACTTTTAAATATGAACATTTTGTTTGGTCTATGAAAATATGAATGAAATTTAAAGATTTCTTCAAATCACTAAATTGACAATTAAAGTGGTCACAACCTGCTCTGAGGGCCTGTTCTGACAATGGGGTATTGATGGTGTTCTCTTGGCAGAGATAATAAATAACTGGATAACAAGATAGTGGCCTGAGTTAACAGAAGTGGAAAAAGCATGCATGATTTTAGAGGTGTATACTTTCAAGACTTTATTAAATTTATTTCCATGCCAGAGAATTTTCAATGCTTCATTAAAGATGCTCATCACTGCTGCTTGAAGTCATGACAGAAATATAGCTCAGTCTTAAGTGAGTCTAATACAATGGGATAACTGTGAAGTATTTCTAAATCAGTATTTGTTCCTAAGTTTTAGATAACTATATAGTAAGAAAATTCCACTTCCTAATAACTTCTTAGAACAGATGTTTGCCTACTTTTCTGAATGAGCCATTAGGTTCAAAGTTATTCGAAATGGGTTCTTGCTACAAAAGTCACATAAGACGGGTAGGAATGTTTGCATATGAACATCAGTACCATTAGGTCTTTTTTGATTCAATGAATAGAGGCTTATACTGATGAAAGTAGATATATTTAAAACTGCTCTAATACAGGGACAGTGGCTTATTTTGAGCAAAGAAATTTTAGTTTATAGAATAGACATTTTCCTTTAATACTTTCAAAGAAATATAGATTGTATCCTGGGAAAGATATATGTATATGGCTGTTCAATTTTTTTGTAGTCTCCTAATACATTAAAAATATATTCCCTTTCTTTTAAAAAAATCATTTCCATCTACTCAAACATTTTGTGGTGAATTTCAATGAAGTTAGTGACCTGAGAATGATATATCTTGAATATCAAATAGTATCTATTTCTTTGAGTTGAGTTATCCCATATATTTTAATAAATATGTCTTACTCGGTATCTTTACATTAAGAGGAAAATGTTCTTCATGATGCCTGGTGGCAATTGCTAACTATACCTGGTGAAGAATTCATTTTCACTTCAAGTCCTGTCACTATTAAGCATCAGAATTGGACAAAAGCTTAAGTTTTGATTTATCAATTATAATCATGGAAATAAGTTAGAACAAAATAGGACTGAGTCAAAGAAAGAAAATCTTTATAGCACTGACACAGACTTTTGACCCCTAGGTCCTCATTCTAATTGTGCTACCTTACATGGAATGTATCCTTATGTAAGCAACTTCAGATCTTTCTGTATTAATTCTCTTATTTGTGACTAGGTGGATTGTGTCAATATTCAGAATATATTCCAGCTCCAGTTGTTTAATCTGGATGTGTCTTGGCCAGGCCTCTGGATAGGGTACCACCAGCAACTGTGGCAACCGGCTCAGCTTCTGGACATACTTTCATCAAGTCAGCAAAAGGCCAATTGAGTTTGGGCTCATTATACCATGATATCTGTTGCTGATTTAGCATTTTTATTTGGTTAGGATTTGTATCTACTCTGATTCAGATCATTGGTTCAAGAGTGTTAGTAAATGAAACAATACTGCCAACATAAATATTTCTCCATCCCAGTAGAGAAGAGCAAGTACACAACATATTGCTAAGTACATACTAATAGATTTACATGCATCTATGGAAGCACAATAGTAATTATGAAGTTAGGACAAAATCTCGCACATTTTACATAGCAAAGGAGAAGAAAGAGAGAGGAGTTCTCTAATTTCCTCAAGAGACAAAGGACTGGACCTCCTGATTGGCTCTAGTACACCTCATGAAAAAGCCCAGAGCTAGTTCTGTAAGTACATTTTTAAACGTCTAGAGTTTATGTGGCCCACAATGACAGATAGCTTTGCACCATAAAAACTGGAGACTGAGATTAATCTCTAGAGAGATTTATCTTTATTTCAAAGGTCATCATAAGGACTCAAATTTATTATGTTTCCAAGGAAACACTCTAAAAATGAGAAAGATAAACTGGTTTAGTTGTCCTTTATAACAGATAAACTTACTTTGATTTACTTTGCTTTTATAATAAAGAACCACATATGGGTTTAATTGCCTGGGCCTGCACAATAGCAGCAACAAAAGGAAGACAACATTGATACCTATTTTTGATGTTGGACTTCTAGTGAAACACTATGTATAATCACAAAGAATACAGTGCAAAGAGAGTAATAATCCCAAACAGAAACTTCAACATAGAAATCAGTTCTAGGCACTATATAATAGTGCCACTGATTACCACCGTCTTTGTTTTGCTTCCTTAATTGTATTTTAATTACGTTTGCCCAAGATCTCTCAGTGCTGACACTTTCCACAGCTTGGAAAAGAACAGCACTTTCCCCATCATTCTAAACCAGAGCTGCCTAATAGAAATAAAATGTAAGCTGCCTGTGGAACTTTGGATTTTCTAGTAGTTGCATTTAAAAAGTAAAAGAAAAAAGATAAAATTAATTTTAACAATTAATTTTAATTAATCCTATACATATATCTATTATTGCTATTTCAACATGAAATCAATATAAAAAGAGACATTTTATTTTTTATTAACCAGGTTTTGTAATCCAGTGCATATGTTACACTTATAGCACTTCTCAATTCATACTGTGCAGATTTCAAATGCTCAATAACAGCCATGTGTGCCTAGTGACTACCATTTGGACAGTGCAGTTCCATCCAGATACGTAGAGAACATGGGAAGCTTGCTCTCTACAATGGTGGTACATGTATAATTTTATTCTGAGATTTTTTAGTTACAAGCTGTTTTAGTCAGCTTTTTCACTGCTATGACTAAAAGATCTGACCAGAACAATTGTAGAGGAGGAAAAGTTCATTTGAGGCTTTGTTCCATAGAAGGCTGGCTCCATTCCTCAGAGCTCAATAAGAGGCAAAACACCATGGCAGAAGAGCATGGCAGAGAGAAGTGGCTCACATGATGATCAGAGAGCAGAGAGAGATCTCCACTTGTCAAATACAAATACATACCCCAAAGCCATGTCCCCAATGGCCCTCCAGCCACACCTTCCTGCCTTCAGCCACCACTCAGTTAACCCCATCAGGGATTAATTGACTAATTGGGGTAGTAAGGCTCTCATAACTCAATCATTTCCCCTCTGAACTTTCACATTGTCTTACACTTGAGCTTTTGGGGGACAGCTTGCATCCAAACCATAACACAGGTCAAAGAGATTAATTTTTCCAATTTCTATTGTTATGATTGTTGATTTGTGAGTAATAAATCAATTGAGAACTGGACTTGCATTTCACATAGATATAGGTCAAATATCATCAATTGAGAACTGGACTTGCATTTCACATAGATATAGGTCAAATATCAGCTTCCATTAAATAGAAAAAAAAAGCTTATTTGTATAATGTGGCTTAAATCTTTGTCTACGCTGTTTTTCCTAATCCTTTCCCTCAGTCCTAACTTTGGGTCT
This sequence comes from Geosciurus inauris, assembly GCA_004024805.1. Taxonomy (NCBI): domain Eukaryota; kingdom Metazoa; phylum Chordata; class Mammalia; order Rodentia; family Sciuridae; genus Geosciurus; species Geosciurus inauris. Next base: position 70,831 of record PVHX01008220.1, on the reverse strand, counting down.
ACTTGTCTGCATAGGGATGTGAAGAGAAGCCTGATCCCCTTCCCAAGCCTATTTCCATTAGAGAAAGAGCTGGGAAAACTGAATGCTGCAGGGAGTCAAAACAACAACATGCTGTTTCCAATAATCAACAATTATATAAGCAAGTTTTCCTCTTTTTGGAAAGAAAGAATTTTGACAAAATCCTTTTGTGTAGTATTTCACAGTGGTACACACAATGGACAAAGTTTTTTTAAATAGTTGTTTTACTTACTTAGTGGTACTGGGTATTGAACCGAGTGTGCTCAACTACTAAGCTACATTCCCTGTTTTTTTACAAAGTTTTTAAAAATTTTTAAAATTTTATTTATTTATTTATTCATTCTACTTAGGTATACATGATAGTAGAATGCATTTTGATTCATTGTACACAGATGGAGCACAACTTTTCATTTCTCTGGTTGTACAGATGTAAAATCACATCATATATGCAGTCATACATGAAGCTAGGACTATGATGTCCATTTCATTCTACCATCTTTACTGTATAATGGACAATTTTTCAAAAGCTAAACCTAATTCCCAAAAGGAATCATATTTTAATTATATCAAGGAAAATTAGCAATTTTTTAGAAGGAGGTATATATTACCAAGAATTATTGGTGCTTTTATTTGTAGAACTGAGGAAAATACACAGATCTTTGTAAGAATAGGTACTCTAAAAAGCTTTTAACTGAAATTCTAGGTGAGTTTATTTGAAGATTGACCATATCATGCCCATTAAAACAAACATGTAAATAGCCCATCTTTCTTACTTGACTTTGCAGGTTTGTGTGTTACCCATGGCCCACAGAAATCTGTCAGAATCTGAGTGATTAGACTCTGAAAATAGAGGCTCAAGGCTAGATGTATGCAGCAGGGGTGACTTATCTATTGTTGATTACAGCTCAGTGAAAAATGGCTGACATTTTATGCCCAAAAGCATAGAAGTGGCTGTATCTCTGTTTATTTATGTATGCTGAACAATCATTGACCAACTAGCATGACTTAAGAAAAAAAAATTGGTTTCTCTCTCCTATTTTGCCTTCTATATTTTAGGTATTAAAATCAGCCTTCCAAATAAAAGTTTGTCTTTGCTTAATTTTTCCTCAAAAATCATGATAAGTGGTTTTTAGATCCAATCACTTAATAAATCTGAAGTAGGAGGAAATAACATGGATTTTATTATGATTTATTCTTTTCTCTTAATTTTTAAGCTTTCTTCTCTTAAAAATTCAAAAAAGATAGTTTTGGCAGTGTTTTGTTTGTTTTTTTGCACATCAAGTAAGATAATGAGACCCGACTTTTAGTCAAATACGAGTTGTGTGTTTTGAAAGATGATAAGCACTATACTTTTAGATCCTTGAGAAAATCTTGGAAACACATAAATAAGACCCAAAAAGCCTACATCTCTGAGCTCTGAGAGGGGCAGTTGGTCCCAGAGACTGGCATGCTGTTGGGAACGTGCTCTATGCTGGCACAGTTACTGTGAGCCTCGGCCTTGTCAAGATCATGTCTTGCTTCCTCCATTACTTGACAACCTTGGGTAGTACACTTCCTTTACACCTATCTTCACCTCCAGTAAATATCACACACATATAAAAACTCATGCGTTAATGTATTCCCTGATTGATGAATAAAAATACAGGTGGAGACATGACTATATCTTAAATAAAGGACATTTAACCCTCTAAAACTGAGAAAACCTCGGGGTCTTCAAAGAGAAAGGCTCAGGTCACAAAGAGCTAATGGAAACTAATCTTCTGTTACCACTTAATCTTGATTTGCATAAGTGAACACTGCATTGATTTTGTCTTTCCAGAGATGCAGATCAATGGAAAACTAATGAAATATTTGGACAGAGTTCTTAAGAACATCAATTTATTTTAACAGTCTTTTTCCTTGCATTCCTACTATGTGACATGTGCTTCTAAAGACAGTGGTGATATCAATATAAAATATTTAGACCTGACTCCAGGCAAATCAAATTGAATTGGCAGGACTCTCAGAGATATGTAAAGAAAGTGTTAGGTTAACACAATGAGGAAGAAGTTTTCTTTTTTTTCACAAATTAAGAATCTTCCAGAAAATTAACAAAAATTTCAGAAATTTCTTTTGGAGTTTTGCACCTTTAGTATGGCATGGATTAGCTGCTATCCACCATAAATATCTGTGAAGTACTCAAAGAAGCTTTCAGGTAGTCATTTATAAAAGTCACCTAAACATTTGATTACTTTAATAAAAAGAAGAAATAGTATCTCCATTTGTTCTTTGGAATTATATAGACAAAGATTAAATACCTGATAAACTCAGTGTCTTAGAAATTGCCAAATGGCTGACAAGTCAATGAAAGATACATTCTGGCATTTGGCATCAAGATTAATAAGTCTGATTTTCATAGAGGGTGTTAGGGAAGGGAAGGATGAGTTGAGGACAAGATGGTAACGAGATGATCCCAGATGTTTAATAGTCACATCTGGCTACGAGTAAATGGTAGTATGATACTCTCAGGTACAAAAATAAGAATGATAGAACTATTAACACACATTGAAAATATAGAATAAGATAGAATTTGCATTACACTAGTTCAGAATAGTGGTGCAGTATTAATTAATGTTTCAAGTGGGGAAAATAGAGTCCTTTGCTGTTTGTACTATAATCTAATTACTGAAGAATAATTCACACACATTCACTCATAAGGAGCTAACTAATGTGAAAGATAAGCTAACTACACTAAGTAATTTTCACATTTCCCCCCTGCTTTATAATTCTTCTCATAGTATCCCTGGCTATATCACATAGAATGAAACTCTTCAAGCAGAACTTCATGTAATATAGGCATACTGGATTAAACATTCAAAAATATGTTTTTAGCCCAAATTCATTGTAGATACTGGATTCTTCACATTCAATTGGGAACAAATTACTACAAAGGCATTAGCTCATTTTAGCAAAGATAACTGTACCTTAATCCTTACCAGTATGTGACTCCAGAAATATCTATAGTGCCACAGCCTAATTTTTTCTTGTTTTCTTTTTCTTTATATACAAATACACAGACAAATAAAATGAGACCTCATAATAGTAGTAGCCACCTCATATTAAATTTATTTATCATAATGCCTATTGTAGGCAACACTGTTTTAACTACTGGATTGTAGAGAGTTTCTGAACATTTGCAATTTAGTAAAGCAAGATCTCTTTCATTACTCCTTAGTTTTTACTGAGTGGGAGGGAGTCAAACCATACATGAGCTAATTTCTATTAGCCATAATTTAAGACTGTGGTTTTTGGTCAAAAAATAGGTTAGTTCTCCCTTCAGAAAAGCCTATAGTTTAGTTGGCTTGGTTGAGGACATTCTAGGAACCAAACCGTAGGAATCAAAACAAAAATGAAAGATTCTATAACCCCAGTAGTCTAGACAAAAACTTTGAAGTCTTCATCCCTTCTGTATTTTCTCCCACATCTAATTTCCAAACTATGTTGACATTCCATAGGTCCCATCATTATTACCCAATTTAATACCAAATCTTCTTGAGTTGCCAAAGTATGCATTTTCTCTTTTTTCACAGCACTATCAATTAACATAATTGACATATGTTTTCATCAACAATTGTTTAACTTTCACTGTTGGAATGCAAACTTTATGGAGGTAGGAATATTTTTATGTTTTCTTTTCTTATTTATTTGATGTTCCTGGAATGGTGCTCACTTTATAATCATGCCCTATAAATATTTTTGATTGACATAATGAAGGTGGCACTTGAACAAAGACATGAATGTAGTAAAGGAGTAAATCATGATAATATTTGCAGACAGTTTATAGCAGAAGAAGGAGACAGAAAGTGCAATGAGTCAAGACAGAAGTCAGAAGCTACAGATGCTAGTGCAGCTAGAAGGAATGAATGATGGGGGAAAATAAGAAAAAAAGACACATAGCTAGTATGTGATGAAGCCTAAATTTGAACCAAATAGTCTGAATTACAGCCTCTGTTCTTAACTCTTGAAAATAATATCGATATTCAACATGTCACTTACAAGTTCTGTGATTTAGAGCAAGGTTCATGAATACAGTCAACCTCAGTCCTCAGTATTAGGAATAACTACCTCACAGATATTGCTTGGACATCAGGTGAAATGTTATATTGGAAAATGCCTTATAAACAGATTAATAAATTTTAGCCTTCCATCCATCTTTGCCCTCTTCTTAACTCTAGTTGAGAAGAGAAGAACTCTAAAAACCACTGTAGAAGTAGGTCTACAGTTTCCAAATCTCAACCTGGGAACCATCAGCAAATCTCAACTCCCAAAATGAGCCCAAATGTAATCTGACAAATTATGGGAGGAATAAATTTACAAGTAAACTCAAATTGAAACCAGCTGGCATTTGTCCAATTGTCTAATCAAGGAATTACCCAGAGATGGATGACTAATTTTGAATAATGACTTAGCCTGCAGCCAGCCTCCAGATAGCTGAGTTTCCATGTAAGAAGAGTCTGTGGTGAGAGATAAGGACTCAGGGCTAAGATAATCCTAATTGCAATCCTAGGCAGGGGACCTCCACTTTTATCCTGGGGCACAATGACATTTGCATTCCTTGTGCATCTCTTCAATTCACTGAGAATAAATCAGTAAACATTTGCTTATGGCATTGGCGATTAACTTTACTAGGTAGAATGTGGACTCAACAATGTTAAGTAAAATTTATAGGATTAGAAGCCTTAATAAACATTTGGTCCTCCAATAACCCAACATATCCCTAAATTATAATAATAATCCATGATTGTGTCAACATGAAAGATATGTAAAATTGTATGATTAGGATCACATTTCAATATTTTCTGCAAAGTCAGTATGTAGCACTGCCTTGAATGTATTTCTGTGTATCAGTCTTGCTCTCCAACTATAATGCAAACTCCTTAAATACAATGATTTTCCTGCTACACCACTCTTCCCTTTCTAACCAGTAAACACACTAACATCACCCATCACAGTTTGGGTGTGTCAAAGAAATTTACTATTAGATTGACTCATTGCAAGAAAAAAAAAAAACTATAGGTTTAAGTAAAAATCCTGAAGAGGAATGTAGTCAAACAGTAACTATCAAGATGGACATCCAATTAGACATAGGAAGTTTTGTGTTAAGAACCCACAATATTTTAAGAGGTGTATTAAAATGTTTTAATTTCTTCACACATTGAGAAACTGAACTTTCAGGTTGAAGAAAATATTTTTATATGGAAGATTAACATATTCTTCATACCAATGTGATTATAAAATATAAAAAGTATATTTTTTAATACTTGTTATGAAGGGAAGAATCCAGGAAAGGCATACATGCCCTAGAACCGTGTTAAGTCACAATGTGATTTTGAACTCACTATGTCATGTTTGGACTATAAACATTGTTAATACAATTCTTCCATGACCATCTTTTTAACGTGTAACTGTCTTCCATTAAAGCAGGTCAAGGAAGTAGTCAGCCACACACCTCATGATTCAAATAGGAGGCTGGGCCAGGTTGGCAAAAAAGCAAGCTGCACAGGAAGCCAGAGACCCATTTATCCTAGTGAGGCTCTGCCTATTATGGCCTCTGAGCCTGAACCACAGCTCTGCTTCATTTCTTTTCTTCTTACTGGGCTTAGCTGCCTTGGCTCTCTTATACTGAGTTTTGACTTCACTTCAATTTGCTGGCTTTGCTTCACTTCAAATTTGTATTTTCAAGTTATAGATCTAATCTTCAGGCTAGAAAGCAAAGACTGATTCTCAGAAATTCCTTTCTAGGGAGTTGTTTAGTATATCCCCAGAGTAACTGCCAAGCAACATAAGCTTTGTTCTCTGCCATCCTCTCCAAAGCTCATAGAGTGTCTATTCTTTCCTCTCCAGAGGAGAGGTTAGGATGTACTTACTTCAAGTTGCTATTATTATTATTACTATTATTATTATTAATTCATAATTCTAGCCTTTGCTCTATATCCAATGAGTAAAGGCTATCTATACAGTAATAGCTTAATCTTTCTTTCTTCTTTTGGTAAGGATGTAAGAAATCAGGTCTGGAAAGGCTAATTCTAAAAAGTTTGTTCTTTTAATTTCCTTCTTGTGTTCATTGTTGATTCAGTCAGTCAGCCAGGTATTTAGTCAACAAAAGTATATTTGATATATTTCATACAAAGTATAGTTCACATTCCTTATTTTATATATTTCATACAATTTAGTTCTATTCCTGAAGTATGCATTTCCTTTGAATGATTGATATTTTATATCAAATCTTATATTAAAAGCCAAGGAGATATTGATGGACACACAGGAAAGTTAGTTCGCATCTGTCTGACTGGTGTTTCTGTGGATTAGTTGACTGTTGACTGATTGATGTTGATGCATTGCTCTTGCAGTTTCCCTGAGATGTAGCTAGGAAATTTGTAAGTCAATGGTGAGGGATCAACAGTGGGCCAATGTATCAGAGCCTGTAATTCAAAATACTATGGATAAGCTGGGCACGGTGGTGCATGCCTGTAATCCCAGAACTTTGTGAGGCTCAGATAGGAGTTCAAAGTCAGCCTCAGCAAAGGCAAGGTTCTAAGCAACTCAATGAGACCCTGTCTCTAAATAAAACACAAAATAGGGCTAGGGATGTGGCTCAGTGGTAGAGTGCCCCTGAGTTCCATCCCCAATAACAACAACAAAAAAAGTAATAATGAATAGATCAGAAAAATAAAAATCAAAACACTAGATAAGTTTATATACCAATTTTCATTTCTTTGATGATCTATGCTTTTTTTTTTAAACTGGGAATTGAACCCAAGGGTGCCTTACCACTGAGCCATATCCCCAGTCTTTTTATTTTTTATTTTGAGACAGAGTCAAACTAAATTGCTGAGGGTCTCATTAAGTTGATGAGGCTGACCTCAAACTTACAATCCTGTCTCAGCCTCAGGAGTCCCTGATATTAGAAGTGTGCACCACTGCACCCAACATAATCTATGCATTTTTTAGACTGTGCAAGAAGACAACAGTTAATGAAAATGATTGTTCTCTTCATTACCCAGGATAAGTTACTGAAACCTCTATGTTTGCTATGAAAAAGGAAGAGAGAACCCATTCAAAATTGATCATCTGCTCTGTTAGTTACTGAGGCTGGAATGAATACTGCTCTTGTAAGAGGTATAAGAGTTTCAGATTTAGTGAATAAAGATACCAATCATCTAGTTGAATTTGAACTTCAGATAAAACAGCAGTAATCCATTTATACTAAAAATGATCATTATTTATCTGAAATATGAATGTAACTGGGCATCCTATATTTTACCTGAAAACTCTCCAATGATAAAAATGGATTTTCAAGAACATCAGTAATGATTATTTCAATGTTTTAATCAAATGCTCTCAGACATATGCCTTTGTCTGGAGACATATCTCCCCTCTCCATGCGAAATCCCTCTGGCAACCCTCAAAGCACACCACCTTTGTCCTGTGCTGAGCCATTGAAAAAATGTTTACTGCTTTTATGTCCCAACATTCTGTTCTTCTTCTCTAATAATACTCTATGTAAAAGCAAGGGTTTACGAACTAGAATCACAGCTATGGTAAGGTGGTAGAGTAAGTTTAGCCTATTAAAATGTGTCCTGAAGTGTCTGTAGGTGGTGCCTATTGACTTTTGTTGAAGGGCAGTGTTCCACTCAGAGAAATAGTACAACTTGTCCCTGAGGCTATGTTCCATGAACAGAGCAAAGTTTAGAATGGATGAGTAACTTAAAAGATATACTGGAAGAGAAGCAGTAGTCCAGGGAATCACACTTTTAGAAACTAACTTTAAAAATCGGTCCAAGGAGATAATCCGTGAATGTGAATTTTAGAACAAATGAGTTATGCATAGAGGAAGTAATATCTGGGGGGAAAGAGGTGAAAACACAGGTCATGCCTTCACAAAATTGTATACCAAGACCATTCTTGTGGTTTGGGGGAGAAGTATAATCCTTAATTATTAGACAAGTGACACAAATGTTTTTGTGCATAGAATTAATTGAGATGGTATGTAGAATCTGCTTAATTCTGTTCCTGACTTATAAAAGTTTAATATTTTAGCCATATTTATTCACTTTCTCTGATTCCAAGATAGATTTTTACACCCTGCACGTAGGCCTTTCTCAAATTCAGGCAAATTTTAAGATCTATGAAGTCTTCATATTGTCTGCTGCCAGGTGGCAGCTGTGACTTAGTGGTGTAAATACTTTCCTTTGACACCTTTAGTAACATCGAGAAGTACATTAAAGTGTCTATCATTAGAGAAAATACAGTGCTGTTCAACTAAACATTGCTAGGTTGCTTGTAGGAAACATGGCAGTGCAGAGGAAGTAAATGGTAAATCAAATGCCTATATGTTAATCCTAGAAATGATTGCGAGCATATTCACATTATTATTACTTCTTAGTCTGTATCTCAAAATTTATACTCCTTTGGGGACATTGAAGATGAGCAGTGAAGTGGATAAGAGTTGGTTATCCAAAATTTGGGTTCAAGAATGAGAAAAACCTGGAAGTGAGATCTTGAATAACTGACACCATAGATTAAAAGTTTGTGTTCCCAAAAAACTCATATCTTTGAAAAACAATCCTCAGTGTTATGGTATTTGGAAGTGAGGCCTTTGGAAGGTTACAAGATCACAAGGGTGGAGCCCTCAAGAAGGGATTAGTGCCTTTATAAAACAGAGCACGGAGTGCTCCTTCATTCCTTCCTTCATGCAAATACACCAAGAGAAGCTGGTAATCTATGAACCAGGAAGTGTTTCCTCACCAGAACCTGGCTGTGTTGGTACCGTGAGCTTAGATTCCCAGTTTTCAGAACTGTGAGAAATAAATTTCTGTTGGTTATGACCAAATCAGTTTGTGATATTTCATTAGAGCAGTAGGTATAACTAAGACACTGAGAATATTACTCTGCATTTCTTTGTGTTTCCTACATTATCTGCCCATTTAAGTAAAAATGCATAGGTTACTAATGGTAGTAACAGTATTTTTGGTGATAAACATATTTTGGGGGATTATCAAAAAGGGTCATCATGTGGACTGGGAATGTAGCTTAGTGGTAGAGTGTTGTCTGGCATGTATGAGGCCCTGGGTTTGATTTTCAGCACTGAAAAAAAATAAAAATAAAAGGCAAAGGCTAATAATGTAGTATAAATGCATAGATGCAGTAATACACAGAAATGACAAAGAACCTGGTCTGCCACATCAGTAGCTGTTTAATTAAGATTAAATTTAATTTTAAAATATATTGCAAATTAGTTACAGGTGTTTGGTGAGAGGGTTGCTGTTTATGTGAATTGAGAGGTTACAGACAAAATTGCCTTTAATAAAACATACTGAAAAGAATAAAACAAAATAATTTAAGTTACTGACCCAAATAAGTACATTTGCCTATTTTTGTAAACTATTAAATGCATTTAAGCCATCTAAAATTGTTGGACACTTGGGAGTTGTATATGTTCAGTGGCTCCTGTTAGAGACTGAGTTTTAATTTTCACCTCCTTTGCCAATTTAATGCCTTATTTTTTATTACCAGTTCCTCTCCTTGGGAGTCATTTCACTTTCCCAAGCATTTCATCACCTCACATATAACCCATCTGTGTGTTCCAGGCCAATTGTAGCAGAAGAGAGTTGTTTTTAAGCCCTCTGTGGATTCAGGCACCTTCCCTTACCCTTGAGCACTTACACCTTTTGGAAATGACTTTATTTCTTTTTTCCCCCAAATAAGATACAAATCAGCTTGAATTATCCTGTGCTGAAGATGTGTATAACGGATGCCAAAGTGATTAGAGGATCATTTTTGCAGGATCTCAACTGTCACTTCAGACAGCCAGGGGGAAGTTCCCTAGTTCAAGCTTGAACCTGAGAGGTACATCTCTGGGACTGCTGTGTCCAAGAGATAAAGAGAGGTGCTCCCATCTCAACTCAAATCCTATGGTGTCTCTGGTATCTTCCCATATTACTATCTAAAGTGTATGCAAACAACATTCAGCGGAAGTTCAATTTCTACCAAATGCTCTATGTTTGGAAATACATAAAGTGGTGTTTTTATAGTGTTTGTTTCAAGTATTTTACTAAAGGTATCATTCTATTAATGAATTTGAACAGAGTTGCTACCTGTTATTACTGGAGAATAGTAGTGTTCTTAGTAACAGTAATGCTAACAACCATAACAGTAATGCTAAATATTAAAGGAAAAGCAAACATCACCATCCACTATCGATTTTGGAAGCATTTTTATCTCTTAAGATGTTTCAAATTGAAATAATAACTCAGCTATCTGAAAGCCTCTCTTGATATATGTGTAAATATAAGGACTGGAAACAGGAAAAGGAGAAGTTAAAAATTACATATGTCCATCTTTCTCCTTCCATCCAACCACCATAACCATTGGGAAAATAAATTAGAACACATTATACACTCTCACTTTGCAAACCAAAGACTATCTCTGTAGCTCATTTTCTTCTTCATTGACCTGAATGTTTGTTTCACTTAAATAAACTCAGATAAAATAAGAAATGTGGTTGCATGCACAACCTGAATTGCCCCAGGCTGATCTTTCTTTAGATGACCTGGATAATGGAAATAATACTGGAGTGGATATACATGTGCACATGTTTAGTGCACAGAAAGAGATCTGGGAAGGTACACATGTGTAATAGCAGAATGGAAGTGGGGGGCCGAGATTGAGGGGACAAAAGGGTATTTTAGTTTCCTTTTTTATAAGGAAAAAATAATTATGTATTGTTATTTGGAAAAGAAAATGAATGATATTTGAAAGATAATCTCACTCCAAAGTATCATGTTTTAATTGTTTCTGCATCCTAAGAGATAATATGAAGTGATGGGAGGTAGAAAAAGATGCTATAAATTTGGAAACTTAAGCTCATCAGTTCAGCTCTTTAAAATATGGAAAAATCAGAATGTAGAATATATATAAATATATCAGAAAACTTCAGAATTTTCTTACTCTTCTATTTCTGATAATATTAGTTTAATCGCATTTCAATCTTTTTAATTTGCTTGTGATGCAAGACCATCCATCTCAACATCCATTTGTTTTCTGAGGAGCCTAATCTACAAGACACCTTCAAGTATGTCAAAAAGCAAATAGCAACCTGGAATATAATATTAACAAAATCTATCACAGATAAAGGACTAATAGACCATTTTAAAGAAATGTTTTAAAATGTGCCTGGTTGCTATAGGTCACTGGGGGCTTATATTTCAGGGTTTATATTTTGTTCCTGGAGGGAGGAGCTCTTCTTATCTGTTTCCTGGTTGTCATGCTCTGAGCTGCTGTCTTCTACCATGCCCTTCTGCCATGATGTTCTGCCTCACGTTGGGCCCAGAGCAATGGAGTTGGTTGTCTATGGACTGAGTTGTCTGAAACTATGAATGTCAAATAAACCTTTCCTCCTCTAAAATTGTTATTTTCAGGTTGTTTTGGTCACAGCAGAAAAAGTTGACTAAAACTTAGTAAATTCCAAGAAGTGGAATTGCTGAGTTAAAATGTAAGAATGGATAAAGCTTTTTTTTTTTTAAGGTATGTGTTGATGTTTCATTTAAAATGTTTAAAATGGAGGAAAAAAGCAAATAGAAAAAAGGGCAACTATGCATAAATTAGTAATTCATATAAAATATATAGGAATGGCTCTTTAAACAAGAGCAAGATGTTCAACTAAGTATAAGAGTAATGAAATCAATTTATACCAACATTACTAAACTAGTATTACTACTACATAAAATGTTTGATAATACATTATATTAGTGAAAATAGGAAGTGCATTATATTAGGGAAAATATTAGTGAAATTAGGGAAAATAGGAAGACATATATTGCCAATAAGAATGCAAATAACCGATTTCTGCTCCAGAGTTCCTCTGGACCGGCAGGAGCCACAGAGGGCCCAAATCCAGCCTCAGGAAACTCCATGGCTGTCCAGCCAAAGAGAGACCAGGGATTGCTACCTAGCCACAGGGGAGCCCAAACTCAAAGTAAGAGTCGCTCCAGAGACCCCAGTGAGAGGTAGCCTTACCCAAGGGCAGCCTGGGCCCACCTCAGTTCCCTTCCAGAGTTCCTGTGAACTGAAGGAGCCACAGAGGGCCCAAATCCACCCTCAGGAAACTTCACGGTTTTCCAGCCAAAAGGAGACCAGGTACTGCTACCTCTAGCCACTGGGGACCCCAAATTCCAGCCAAGAGTCACTCCAGAGACACCAGAGTGAGGCAGCCTGGGCCCGCCTCAGATCCACTCTAGAGTTCCTGCGGACTGGCAGGAGCTGCAGAGGGCCCAAATCTGCCCTCAGGAAACTCCATGGGGGTCCAGCCAAAGAGACACCAGGTATTGCTAGCTGCTAGCCACTGGGGAGCCCAAACTCAGGGTAAGAGTCACTGCAGAGACCCCAGCATGAGATAGCCCCACCCAACTGTGGCCTGGGTCTGCCCCAGTTCCATTCCAGAGTTCCTGTGGACCAGCAGGAGCCACAGAGGGCCCAAATCCACCCTCAGGAAACTCCACAGGTGTCCAACCAAGGGTTGACCAGAGACTGATAGCTACCAGGCACAGAGGAAGGCACACACAGGGTAAGAGTTGCTTGCAGAGATCCCAGAGTGAGAAGGCCCCACCCAAGTATGTTCTGGGCCCGCCTCAGTTCCTCTCCAGAGTTCCTGTTGTCAGGCGAGACAGAAGGCCCAAAACTGCCCTTAGGAAATGCCAAGGGTGCCCAGCTGAAGGCAGACCAGAGCCTGCTAACCTCCAGCCCCAGGGGAGCTCACACTCACCGTAAGGGTCACACACAGACTCTCCAGCTTGTGACCCTGCCTAAGTGAGACCTGGGCCTGACTCCAGTTCCCCTCTAGAGTTCCTGTTCACCAGCAGGAGTGCAAGAGAGGGGCAAAATAGCCCTCAGGGTCTGCCCCAGGATCCCAGCCAAGGCCACTCCCACTGCCCTCTGGAGGTACATCCACTACCTCCGCCACCAACTTTAGTGGCAGTAGTGCCCATCTAGGGACACTGTTGGAACAGAAGTAGCTCCAAAGTGAGACATAGGTAATCTGGAGTGTCAATACAAGATTACAGGATAGAAACCACAATAGCTCAGATTGGTATTTCAAGAAAGGAAGACAAATAATCAACATGAAAAAAAAGGGAAGAAAGTGCCGCAAAGAAACCTCGATACCACTATAAAAGAATCCATTGACAATACAGCTGATGAAATGACAGAGAAAGAATTCAGAGTGTACATAATTAAAGTGATCAGCAAATTAAAGAATGACATAAGTGAGCAATTACAGGCAAAAATTGATCAGTCCAACAAATAGGAGAGCAAATAAAAGCAACCATTGATCATTCTAACAAAGAGATAAGAGAGCAATTACAAGTAGCAAAAGATTACTTTAAGAAAGAGTTAGAGATCGTGAAAAAAAAATCAGAAATCTTGAAATGAAGGAAACAATAAACGAAATAAAAAACTCAATAGAAAGCATCACCAGCAGATTAAATCACCTGGAAGACAGAACCTCTGATAATGAAGACAAGATATACAATCTTGAAAATAAACTTGACCATACAATGAAGATGGTAAAAAATCATGAACAGAACATACAAGAAATATGGGACAGCATCAAAAGACCAAATATAAGATTTATTGGGATAGAAGAAGGTGCAGAATTTCAAACCAAAGGAATGCACAATCTCTTTAATGAAATAATATCAGAAAATTTCCCAAATATGAAAAATGAAGTGGAAAATCAAATACAAGAGGCTTACAGGACACCAAACATAAAAAATTTCAACAGATCTACACCAAGGCACATTATAATGAAAATGCCCAACATACTGAATAAGGATAGAATTTTAAAGGTCGCAAGAGAGAGAAACCAGATTACATATAAGGGGAGACCAATTCGTATCTCAGCAGATTTTTCAACCTGGACCCTAAAAGCCAGGAGATCATGGAATAACATATTCCAAGCCCTGAAAGAGAATGGATGCCAACCAAGAATCAAATATTCAGCAAAATTGAGCTTCAGATTTGATGACAAAATAAAAACCTTCCATGATAAAAAAAAAGTTAAAAGAATTTAAAACAAGAAAGCCTGCACTACACAGCATTCCTGGCAAAATATTCCATGAGGAGGAAATGAAAACCAACAATGAAAATTTACAAAGAGAGGAACTATACTAAAGGAAAGACTATTCAAAAGAGAAAACAACTCAAGGTAAAATCTTAAAACAAACTAAAATGACCAGAATTACAAATCATATTTGAATAATAGCCCTGAATGTAAATGGCCTAAATGCCCCAATTAAAAGACATAGACTGACAGACTGGATCAAAAAAAAAAGGCCCAACAATATGCTGTCTTCAAGAGAATAATCTCACAGGAAAAGACATCCACTGACTGAAAGTGAGAGGGTGTAAAAAAACATCACTCACATGGACCCCATAAACAAGCAGGAATTTTCATCCTCATATCAAATAAAGCGGACTTGAAACAAAAGATGGTGAGAAGAGATAAAGAGGGTCATTTCATACTTCTTAAGGGAATCATATATCAACAAGACATAACAATCATAAATATCTATGCCCCAAATAATGGGGCTTCTATGTATATCAAACAAATCCTTCTCAAATACAAGAATCAAATAAACTACAACACAATAATACTCAGAGACTTTAACACAGCCCTCTCACTATTGGATAGATCTTCCAAACAAAAACTCAAAAAAGAAACCATAGATCTCAATGAAACTATCAATAATTTAGACTTACCAGATATATAAAGAGTGTTCCATCCATCGAGAGAATACACTTTTTTCTCAGTAGCACATGGATTGTTTTCCAAAGTAGATCATATGATATGTCACAAAAACAGTCTTAGCAAATACAAAAAAATAGAGATTCTACCCTTCATCTTATCTGACCGCAATGGAATAAAATTACAAATCAATGACAGATTAAAAAACAGAAACTACTCTATCACCTGGAAACTAATTACTATGATGATGAATGATGCATGGATAACAGAAGACATCAGGGAAGAGATAAGAAACTTCTTAGAGGCAAATGAAAACTCTGATACAACATATCAAACTCTGGGATGCCATGAAAGCTAAGAGGAAAGTTCATAGCACTAAGCTTATTCATTAAAAGAAGTAAAAGTCACCAAATAAATGAAATGACTCTTCATCTCAAAGCCTTAGAAAAGGAAGAACAAATTAACACCAAAAGAAGTAGAATACAGGAAATAATAAATATCAGGGCTGAAATCAATGAAATTGAAACAAAAGAAACAATTAAAAAAAATTGACAAAACAAAAAGCTGGTTCTTTGAAAAAATAAACAAAATTGACAAATCCTTAGCCACTCTAACGAAAAGAAAAAGGAAGAAAACCCAAATTACTAAAATTTGTGATGAAAAGGAAATATCACAACAGACACTACTGAAATACAGAGGATAATTAGAAACTATTTTGAAAATTTATACTCCAGTAAAAGAGAAAACCCTGAAGACACCAACAAATTTCCAGAGGCATATGACCTACCCAAACTGAACCAAGAAGACATACACAACTTAAACAGATCAATTTCCAGCAAGGAAATAGAAGATGCCATCAAGAGTTTGCCAACCAAGAAAAGCCCAGGTCCAGATGGATTCTCAGCTGAGTTCTACAAGACCTACAAAGAAGAATTAATACCAATTCTCCTCAAACTATTTCATGAAATAGAAAAGGAGGGAACCCTTCCAAACTCATTCTATGAGGCAAGTATCACCCTGATTCCAAAACCAGACAGAGACACATTAAACAAAGAAAACTTCAGACCAATATCCCTGATGAACATAGATGCAAAAATTCTCAATAAAATTCTCGCAACTCATACACAGAAACATATTTTAAAAATAGTGCACCGTGATCAAGTGTGGTTCATTCCAGGGATGCAAGGTTGGTTCAACATACGAAAATCAATTAACAAAATACATCACATCAATAGACTTAAAGATAAGAGTCATATGATTTTATCAATCGATGCAGAGAAGGCATTTGACAAAATACAACACCCTTTTATGCTCAAAACACTACAAAAATTTGGGATAGCAGGAACATACCTCAACTTTTTAAAAGCTATCTATGCTAAACCCAAGGCCAAAATCATCCTAAATGGAGAAAAATTGGAATCATTCCCTCTGAAAATGGAAACTAGACAGGGATGCCCTCTCTCACCACTGCTATTCAACATAGTCCTTGAAACACTAGCCAGAGCAATTAGACAGACAAAAGAAATTAAAGGGATACGAATTGGAAAAGAAGAACTCAAACTATCATTATTTGCGGACAACATGATTCTATACTTAGAGGATCCAAAAAGTTCTCCCGAAAAACTTTCAGAATTAATAAATCATTTCAGCAAAGTAGCAGGATATAAAATCAACACCCACAAATCAATTGCATTTCTATACATCAGTGATAAACCCTCTGAAAGAGAAATTAGTGAAACTATCCATTCACAATAGCCTCAAAAAAATAAAATACTTAGGAATCAATTTAACAAACGAGGCGAAAGACCTCTACAATGCAAACTACAAGACACTGAAGAAAGAAATTAAGGAAGACCTTAGAAGAGGGAAAAATCTCCCATGCTCCTGGATAGGCAGAATCAATATTGTCAAAATGGCCATACTACTGAAAGCACTATATAGATTCAATGCAATCCCAATTAAAATCCCAATGTCATTCCTTATAGAAATAGAAAAGGCAATCATGAATTTCATTTGGAAGAATAAGAGACCCAGAATAGCCAAAGCAATCCTTAGCAAGAAGAGTGAAGCAGGAGGCATCACAATACCAGACCTTAGATTATACTACAAAGCTATAGTAACAAAAATGGCATGGTACTGGCACCAAAATAGACATGTAGACCAATGGTATAGAATAGAAGACACAGAGACGAACCCACTTACATATAGTTACCTTATACTAGATAAAGGAGCCAAATACATACATTGGAGAAAAGATAGCCTGTTCAACAAATGGTGCTGGGAAAACTGGAAATCCATATGCAGAAAAATGAAACTAAATCCCCATCTCTCACCATGCACACAATTCAACTCAAAGTGGATCAAGGACCTGGGAATCCGACCAGAGACCTAAAGCCTAATAGAAGAAAAAATAGGCCCAAATCTTCATCATGTTGGATTAGGACCATACTTCCTTAACAAGACTCCTATAGCACAAGAAGTAAAATCAAGAATCAACAAATGGGATGGATTCAAACTAAAACGCTTCTTCTCAGCAAAAGAAACAATCAATGAAGTGAACAGAGAGCCGACATTCTGGGAACAAATCTTTGCCACACACATCTGATAGAGCACTAATCTCCAGGATATATAAATTACTCAAAAAACTTAACACCAAAAAAACTAACAACTTAATCAATAAACGGGCCAAAGAGCTGAACACAAACTTCACAGAAGAAGATATACAATCCATCAACAGACATATGAAAAAATGTTCAACATCTCTAGCAATCAGAGAAATGCAAATCAAAACTACTCTAAGATTTCATCTCACGCCAGTCAGAATGGCAATTATCAAGAATACAACAACAATAAGTGTTGGCGAGGTTGTGGGGAAAAAGGCACACTCATACATTGCAGGTGGAACTGCAAATTGGTACAACCAATCTGGAAAGCAGTATGGAGATTCCTTAGAAAACTTGGAATGGAACCACTATTTGAGCCTGCTATCCTACTCCTCGGTCTATACCCAGAAGACTTAAAAACAGCGTACTACAGTGCTGCAGCCACTTCAATGTTTATAGCAGCTCAATTCACAATAGCTAAACTGTGGAACCATCCTAGATACCCTTCGATAGATGAATGGATAAAGAAGCTGTGGTATTTATACACAATGGAATATTACTCAGCAATAAGAGAGAATAAAATGATGGCATTTGCAGGTAAATGGATGGAGTTGGAGAATATCATGCTAAGTGAAGTAAGCCAATCTCAGAAAACCAAATGCCGAATGTACTCGTTGATAAGTGGATGGTGATCCATAATGTGGGGAAGGACATGGGGACATTGGAGGAACTCTGTTCACAGGGGTGTAATGGGGGAGCGGCATGGGGACAGTAAAGGTGGTGGAAGATGATGGTCATCATAGCCCTCACTTTACGTATGACTGCATGTATGTTGTGATTCTATATTACTTACAACCAGAGAAATGAAATGTTATCCTCTAAAAAAATAATAATAATAATAATAAAATTTTTAAATTTGGAAAAAAAAGAATGCAAATAACCATTATGGAAAGGAATTGTGAAATACTCCGAAAGAAGTTACCACTCTCATCATCAAATCATTGCACCTCTGATCGTTCTTGCATTGTCTCGCACATGAGCTTTTAGGGGACACCTCACATCTAAACCAGACAATACCAGACTATCCCATAAAGACATAGCTCCAACAATATGGAAAAGCATATGCATAAGTTTGTTTGTTCTAGCATTGTTTGTAATTGCAAAATATTGTAGACCACTTAAACACCTATATGTTGGACACTGGTTAAATAAACTACAATAAATTCACACACTGTCTCATTTTATATCTTTATGAAAGAAAATTTAAGAAAGAATGGGGGAAATTAAACAAAATTATCTGGGAATAATTCCTGTTATGTATTAAGTACAAAATTCAAAGTGCAAAAGAGCAAACGTGGAATGCTACCTTTCATGTAGGAAAGAAAAATAATTAAGAAAATATGCATGTATTTTCTCATTTATGCAAAAGTAAATACACATGAGACAGATATTAATGGAATTTGTTAACTACAGGTGTGGGTAGGAATGAAGTTGAAGAATTTGGAGGGTGAATTTCTCTTCTCTCTCTCTAGTTTTCCATATATTTTTACTTTGGAAATTACTGATGCTTCACATACTCAAAAATATACTTATGAGAGAAATAGAACAATTAAAATGCAAACAGCTGGGCATGGTGGTTTGTACCTGTAATCCCAGCAACTCTACAGGCTCAGGCAAGAGGATCACAAGTTTAAGGCCAGCCTCAGCAACTTAAAGAAACACTCAGCAATTTAGCAAGAAACTGTCTCAAAACTGAAAAAAAAAATTAAAAGGATTGGGATATAGCTCAGTGGTAAAGGGCCCTGGTTTCAATTCCTAGTACCAATAAATTAAAAAAATGCAAATGAAAATAAATGAACTTAATTGTATTTCAATTTAACATATAACCATATTGACATTTTAAGTTCCAAGTTTATAGTTCTGCAAATATTGAATGAAATTGACACAGGTACATTGAAATAATTTGAAAATTGTAATCTAGAGCTTATATATAATATTATTAGTATGAATTAATATTACAATTATATTACATAGTATATTTAAGTTTTTATAGTTATTCCACAACTGAAACCATAAGAGTAAATGTGTTCATGGGATGTAAGAATTAACACTACTAGTTTTTGAGTATAGTTTTAACTATTGTTGGGGAAATATAGTTGAAAACAAAATCTTTTCCCAACCCAGAAAATCCTTCTGTAAGGATAGTGGAAAAAGCACACACCCACCTTAGAAACAAAGTAATCCAGATTTTGGGGCTGGCACCAGAAGATCTTAGAAATGACTGTCTCCCAAATTAACAAGTGAACTACAACTCCAACAGAGAACACATGGAATGTGGCCTTTGAATCACCTCTTTTAAAGCCTCCTGTTCCTGCTGATGGGCAGAATCATAGCCTCTGGGAAAGGAGTCCTCTGTGTTTCTCCTTTTCTAGCAGAACAATAGACTTTCTTTTTCTTTTTTCAAAAAAAAAAAAAAAAGTAAGCAATTTTACTATGGATCAAGCATTCCGCCAGGACGTGTTGTGCATTAAGGACAATCCACTTAGATATTGCAATGACAGAAAGAAATCTTGCCTTGTTACATAACCAAGCAGATACTACCTATTATATACATGTCCTCAAGTTAAATAATAACTAATCCTCAAGTATGAGGACTTGACACCTTCAACTGTCACATATTGTTCACCCTAAATTTACCTTGCCGTTAGGGTAATTCTCTGTGTTAGTTAATTGGCTTTATATAAAGAAAAATAGACTTCTCATATCATCATGAATGGAGGCAGTTTAGCAATACTCCAGTTAGAAAACTGGAGTTTCCCTTAGAAACTGGAGCACTCTCACTTGACGTTTGTTTACATTTCAAAGGGACTGCTTCCATGTCCTTGAGAGAGACTTTCCTGGATTTTATAATCCAGTTTTATAACTGGCAAGAAGCTTAAAAAAAAAGATTTGCATAATTTACAACTACAGCTTTACAAAAGAAAATAAGAAAAAGGATAAGGGCATTTCTGTCCTTATTTTTATCAGAGAGAATTAAGCCTCTTATTTTTTTAATTTTTAGTTGTCCTTGCACTGTAAACTGTCAGTCTAAAGACAAAAAAACCCAACAGCAACAACAACAAAGTATGTGAATAGTAGGTTTGTTTTGCACAGTGGTATGGAATAACAATTCTGAAACTATTTTTTGTGTTTTTTATGACTGAAGGAATAAGCACATAATATTAAGAAATGAGAGTTAGGGTTCATAGAAAGGAGAAAAGTTAAAATATACTTGTTGTATTAGGTGGAATCATAGATATCAGTGTCAATTCATGGTTTTAGCACAGATATTTACATTCACAAAATAATTAATAACTAAGAGCCCTGATCTTAATCATAAAATATCAATCTACCATAAAATAAATCTGGTATTTTTGGAAAAACTGCTGATTCCAAGGCTGGGTAGGAAAGTACAAAATAAAGCAGAAGGATCTTTTTGATTCAGAATAAAAGAAAATGCTCAAAGAAAGTGAAAATATGTCAAAAGTCACATAGTGACTAAATTTTAGACAACTTAAGCATCAAAATTAATACTAATGGTGATGGATTATAATTCATTGACTAAATTCACAATCTGTGTCCATCTTTATATAAGTATGTAAATGAAAGAGTGGATAAATATATCGAGGAAGACCAAGAGTTCTTTCAATAAAGGTAGAAATAATGATAGGTAAGAAAACCCCAAATTTGACAATTATCAGAATAATTATTTCTCTAAGCAAGAATCACCAATGAATGCTAAAAGTAAGAGGAGAATGTTTGATAAGGAATAAGTGCATCACAATATTTTCCCACAAATTATTTGTTAAATAATAATTTAACAAATTGATAAAGTGACAAGACAAAATTGATAGAGTGACAATACTTGACTGACACTTTACCTTAGTGATCCAAGTTAATGTAATAAGCAATAGGACTTACCAACATTATGCACCTCTTGACATGATGCACTAATAAAGAAAAGAATTGAAAAAGCATCATTTCTCTGTTATCCTTGACAAATATACATTGTGCTAATCTAATAATACTAAAACATTAGAAATAAAGTTACACAATAGTTTCAAAATAACTTGTCTTTACTTTTCAAAAACTTAATGTCATTAAAAAAACAATGAAAAGTTGAAGTACAAGTGGGAAAGAAATAAAGAGAATAACTACAAATAACATTATTGAGATAGATAAAATTTGTTTTGTGCATTAGATAGTAGAATTGTGTAAATGGCAAACCACGTGATTTTGGTGATTGTGTTGTGATTATGTGAAGAATATTCAGATCTGAAGAACATGTGCATAAAGTATGCAACTTAATTCAAAAGGTTTAGAAATGATTATGTTTATTTTATATTATATTTATTTCATAGTACTTTCTAAATTATTATATTAATAATATGATATTAATATATGTAATCTATAATCCTATAAATATATAAATACATCATATGCATTTATTTTCTAAAAATATATGCATACACATAAAAAGAAAGAGAAAATCATAAGGTGATTGGGAAAAAGTAATTTGTGAATGTGGGTAAAACTATGATGGTGACTTGCACAGTTCTTATAAGCTGTAAGTTTGAAATTATATAAAAAAGAAAAGTTATAAAATTATATTTTTAAAATGCAATGTGGTTAATATTATCAGGTCCATGTTTTCTAGTTTATACATGTTTTTTTTTAACAGCTAATAAGGTGATACTGTGGCAGTTCATACTGAGAACCATTCAGAAGAATAAAGAAATAACTAACATTCATTGAGGGCTTAGCACAGAACAGTCATAATGCTCTCTTTATTTGTATTATGTAATTCCCACAACAATCTTTCCATACAGGTACTATTATCTTCATTTCGCAGAAGGAGTTTTAAAAAGGTGAAATAATTTTCCATAGGTCACTAAACCAGAGTGACAGAAAGACGATTTGAATTATAAAACCCAACTCATAATTATAATGCTTCACCCTTTGCTTCCTTCTGGAATTGGTTCATTTTCTCCCTATGGAATAATCTGTTTTTTTTTTAAAGACAACATTAATTTACAGATCAAATAGAGAAAAGTGGTTGTGGTTAGGTGAAACATATTTAGTAGGTATATCTTAGAGTTTTGCAGAGGAAATTGGAAAAACCAAAGGACCTAGATGGTAGCTGACTAAAAGTTATGTTCTGAATGAGACATTTTATTTGATTTTTTTCAGAGAAGAAAGGCAGGATTATCTACACCTGAGATATCCAAATAGTGAAACTTTCGGAGGTACCCATGCAAATCCATACATCAATGCCTCAAATACATTGAAAACTACTTTTTAAATGACACATTGTTAGATGTGTAGAATCTGTTCCTTCAGTCTTCTTATGGCATCTCCTAGCATCTAATAATTTCACACCTGGACAAAAATTATTTAGATACAAAGAAAAATATCCTAATGCCTAGAAACATGACCATCATATAGAAAAAAAGATTTATATATGGATAAACAGATCCATTTAATCAAGAAGAAGAGCAGATTAGAAGGGAAAGACAAATGTTTATAAAAATTTATAAATTATTGAAAAATCACATTTGACAAAGAATTAAAGAACATTTGCAAGAAGAGAAATGTAAATGTTCATGCCTGCTACTACCAATGATATTTGCTCCTTACTATATTTCAAATTATTTTAAATTGGAATTTGGAGGAATTATCTTGTAGACACAATCACTTCACTCATTCATTATTAACCTGTTTGTTTTTCATTTGATATTTAATGCTTGCCATGCCTTCTTTTCTTGGTTCTTCATTTTATTAATTTCTATCAAGCATACATCAAAAATATATACCAAACATATATTTTTCTTTCTGAAATGACACTTTCAGAATCGCTGTTTCTTTGTATTTTTCCAAGCCTCTAAAGTGTTTTTTGCCTCACGTATTTCTCCCTCTGTGTGCAACTTCTGTATGTTTTCAATTGCTTCATAATGCTTAAAGACTAAACACAAAGACTGGAGGCCCAGAGGACCTCATGTCTAGTTGAGAGTATTCACATGTAAACATATATTACAACGTTCCGTAAAATGGCTTTGTTTTGATTTAGAAGTGCAGAGATACAGAGTATAGAGGAGAAGAGAGGAGGATCTCAGCCTTTGGCTCTCATTCTGGAACCTGGCTTAACATTGACTAGACATTCAGGAGACAAAATAGCAGGGTGCCTGGAGGACTCAGCCTGAAGGATGTGTTTTTTCTTGCAAGAGGCATCCAATTCCGCAAAGTAGGAAAGGGATTTAGGGAGTCTGAGTCTCAGTCATAGTCACATTCAAATACAAACTAAGAAGTTAACTAGGGCAGCAATGAGGACAAGAAAGAATATCCCCTTTGGAAGACAAAGAGTTAACTAAATATAAGCCTCTGGTCACCAGAAAGCAAGAGAAAAATCCTGGTAAGGAATTTGCTATCCAGGTCCCTAAGGAGTCTTCTAGTGATGAGGGCTTTGCCACCTCATTTCAATAGAGTTTCACACCATACCAGTCTATTTCTTAACTCCACTTGATAATGACTGAAGTCCAGGCAATTAAGTAGAGTATTATTATTATTATTATTTTTGGAACTTACAGTATAACCAAAACTTTATTAAGATATTGTGAAAAGTGGAAAAAAAAAGGCTAAAGATCCATTATATTCTTTGCATTTGAATATATAAACTAGTTGCAGATTTTGGTGAGCTTCCTAAAACTGCTTCTCAAAATACCAAGGAAGGAATTTTATCATAGAAAATGTCATCTTGGAGGTCAACAGTGTATTTGCTATCCTACAGTATGGTGACTATACTATAAAAGTATTTTGAAAAATATGAAATAATTTACACTTTCTAGTTATAAATTTCTCAGAAACTTTAAATCTTGAAGAAACATATCACTTACAAATGTAAAATTTTGAGTAAGGAAAATTGAATTAAAACTTTCTTCAGCTCTGTATAGCATACTGTGGTTTTATTATGTTGATAAATACTTTTAATTCAACTACTTTAAATTAGTTATGCTTCATTTTCACTTATTACTCTTGAAATAAACTTCATTCAGAGGCTGGTTAAAATTCAATATAAAATGACTCAAATGAAAAATGTTCTAGATCAAAATACTAATATAAGATGTCACTTAGGACAGCAGATTTAACTTTCTAAATATATATTTTGTTTTGCTTTGAGTGTACAATTCTTAAAATGTTTCTGTGTGTCATGTTAAAAGAATGATATAATAAGTCTGCTAGTACTTAAAGACACAAATTTATTCCTAGTTAATTCTTTTGTTTTTATGTAGGAACTTCCATAGGATTGCATTTTAATTCAATATTAACCAAGCTATTATTTGAAAGTGCTTTCAACTTGGCAATAAATGGTGGTGATTTAGTTATAATTAAATAGAAATGAGTATATGAAAACCTAATGAAGTTCAGAGAAGTATTCATTATGTTTCAATACATTTATATTATCTGCTCTCCCAATAAATTGTTATACCTCTGTTGTAATTAACTAGGAATTAACTCATCTAATTTTTTAAAAAAACAATTTCTGGTCTCAGAATTATTACTTTGTTATATATCCATTGAAAACCTAATTGAGAGTGCAGGAAACATATCTTTTAATGAATCGAAACAAAAAAATTAGTGTAGCATTGCCAAGTGAATTATAATTGACTGAAACTGTTTACAGAAACGTGATGGATCAGTGGCATCCAACATTTTTCTGCATTGCATATCTTTGATACTAAATATCTTTACATATTTTAGAGCTCAATGCTTTATCAAATACTGTACATCCTATTTCTTTCCTGTCTTTATTATCTGATATAAAGCATTATCACATTAGCTCTTGTCAGTGAGTCATTTTTAATTTCTAAAGGATGGGAGCTTCTTTAACTTGTTTCACATTGGTAGCTGGGTAAAATGTCTTTCTCTGTGCCCCCCAGCCAGATGTGGAATATGTTGCGAATTAACTGAGTCAATTTTTTTACAGATTTTTCTTTTCTCTTTTTTTCTTCTTTTTCTTTTCTTTTCAATATCTTTATTGAGATATAATTCACATGCCCTGCAGCTTACCTATTTAAAGTATGTAATTCAGTGATCTTCAGTATATTCACATATATTTCTAACTATTGCCATAGTAAAGTTTGGCTAATTTGTATCACCTCATCTTCTTTAGCTATCACTCCTGCATAGCTGTACCATCTACCCTCAACCCTAAGCAACCATTAATCTACTTTCTGTCTCTATAGATTTCTCTATTGTGGACATTTTTCTTGGCTGGAATCATATAAAAAGTGGTCTTTTGTGGTTGGTTTCTTACACTTAGCATGTTTTCAAGATTTACTCATAACATGAATTAAAACTATTTTTTTTTGTTAGCAGATGGCCATATCTTTTGACTATTATGAATAGTGCTCCCTATATATATTTGTACACAAGTTTGTGTAGAAAGACCTTTAACTCTGGTGGTTATATATCAAGGAGTAGAATTTCTGGGTCATATATTAACTCTATATTTAACACTTTGAAGAAATACCACACTGTTTTCCAAGTGGCTACACTATTTTACATTCCTAACAGCAATGTATGTGGGTTCTGATTTCTTCACATCTTCATAACATTTGTTACTAATTTTTTTGATATTCATTGTAGTGAGTATGAATGCAGTCTTCTCAAGGTTTTCATTTGCATGCCCATGACTAATGGCATTGAGCATTTTTCCCATTTACTTATTGGTCATTTGGACATCTTCCTTAGAGAAATGTCTCTTCAGATCCTTCGCCCATTTAAAAACTGGAGTATTTGCCTTTTACAATTGAATTAGAATTTTTATGCATTTGAAATACAAGTTTCTTTTCAGATATATGATTTGCAGAAAATTAGCTACAGATTTTTCTTACATATCAACAACTTGTATTACTGTCAAGATTAGTTGTGATTAGTGTCATTAGTTGTGAGTGAATATTCTGAACCCAGTTACTAGACAAGTTTAGTCTTCATGTGGCATTTATTTCTCATGTTTGAAATGAACACTAGTAAGAAAATATTAGAATGAAGATGTGAACAAAAGCTAGCCCTTCTTGCAGTGTAATTACATGATAAGATAGGACCCTTAAAGTTTCCTAACTTTAATATCAAGTCCTTGAAACTTTGTGTAAACACAAAATCCCTTGCAGAGACCAGACACTGGGGAATTAAAGGTCCTAGAAATGGATTTTCTTCTTCTTCAATCTCTTGATAGAAGAGGTCTGCTGCTTGAGAGGGCAGTTATTAATTCTTTTCATCAAGGCAAGGGCTTTAAAGACTGTAGGAGAAAGAAATCTCATAGCAATCAAATAGGCCTTGAAATTATTTCTCACATCTAACTTAATTTTTTTGATATATATATTACTCTGAAGTATCTGTCATACATATATGTATTGTGCAGTACAAATGGTTTTTAGTAAGAATCAGTCTTTCAGCAGCTGGGGCTGGAGATGGTTCTAAAGCAGGCTGATGTATTTATATTAATGTATTCATATATCTCTTCTACTGAGTTTCCCCTTTTTATGTAAGCCAGGGACCTATAATGGGGGCCCTTGGCTATAGGGCATAGAAATAGGGACTCGATTACTCTGGTTTTTCTCTCTTTGCTTCTCTCACCTCCACAAAGATGATTGGTCAAGTTCTTGCTTCTTGTTTAGATGTGTTTTCATACTGGTCAACTGATTCATGCCAACTGGTCCTGTGCTGATGGTCATTTTGAAGGCATCATTCAGCCATTACAGTTGTGAAAATTTGAGTTTGCTTTTGCGATTTTCACGAGGCTCTCTTTTTCCACACAATGTTTTCCTGGGTATGTTTGGATGGGTTATATAATCTGTGAAGCTGGGCCTCTTACTAGCAAATAACCCACCTCCAAATGGAAGTTTTACTTACTGGTCCCTGCCTTTGTCCCCTTTCCCTTATTGGATAGTCTCAATGTTTCATCTGTCTTATATTCATGAAATGGAAGTGTTTATAGAAACTTATTTCTTCACTGTAAAGTTTTTCTCCAGTCACAGGAAATCTCTTTTTTTTACTGTTGTTTTTCTTTATCCCCCCCGGTTTTGTATTTTCAAAATTATGTCCACAGTTCAGGTCTAAATTAAACAAATAGATGTAAGATGTTAGGCATCATGAAACATGCATCCTGGAACAAAAGGAAGCGCTACAGATTCAGACTTAGCATACTAATCATCATGTTAGATATGAACGTTAATTAATAAAAGGAAATATTACGACTAAGTTAAAGAAGGGCCGAAGTCATTATCTCTGAGGATTCTGCATTGACAACTTAGAAAAGAGGCACTGACATTCAAAATATTTCCTGAAATTTTAGTGAGCTTGTTTATTTTGTAACTTGTCACTGCAGCTATGACACCCACTGAACAAAAAGAGTTTCCAAAGGTCTTTTGCTGACTAAATAACCTTCTTTCTGCCATGCTATTGATTTCATAGAGCTGCATTTTAGCTTCCTTGAGGCCATTCCCTCCAGGCTACCCTTTACCTCCTAAGGCAATAACCATTTTTAATCTTGCCAACCAAGCAAGAAATGGCTTGCTGACAAGAACTCAGCAGCCAAGTCCCCAGCACTCCCTCGGTTCTTCTATAGCCCTCGGAGAAGAATGTGACAGATCAGCAGCAAACTTCTTGTTTTGTTTTCAGATTGACCTACTACTTATATTTCAGGGCAAGAGAAATATGTTCACATTTGAAAAGATGGATTACGGAAACTTTGCGATGGATGATTTAGGTTGCTTCTGTAGAGTCAAGTATTCCAAATTGTTCATTTATCAAGATCAACATACGTTCCCCTCCAAATTCTTTCTCCTTCAGCTCGAATCTCCTTGCTTCTTTTTGCATGTGTAATAATGAAGATTAAAAGGTCTTTTTAAAAAAATTTTAAGTACTTTATTTTTCAGATAAGAAAACAAAAGTGTAACGATATCTTTTAAAGAGTAATAATCCATGGAGATAACCATATTTATAGATATGAAAGCAGACACTAAAATATCCAAACAAAATATCCTTTCACAATATCAGGAAGTTCCTTCCTCTCTTATGTACTGCAAAAAGATTGAGTAAATTTGTGCTAATTCTTTAAATTCTCCAGTGAAAACATCTAAGGATTTTTCAGAGAAAGAGTTTCATAATTGCAAGTTAGAATTGTTAAATAGTAATAGGAAAGTTCAGGTTAAATAATCTATTGACTGTTCCTCAAGTTTACTGATGTTATACTGTGTTGTCTCTATTGTACTTTTGAGAATATCCAAAGAGATTTTAATTAATTAATTAATTATTATTATTTTGGTTCTT
The DNA here is from genome assembly GCA_004024805.1 of Geosciurus inauris. Classification (NCBI taxonomy): domain Eukaryota; kingdom Metazoa; phylum Chordata; class Mammalia; order Rodentia; family Sciuridae; genus Geosciurus; species Geosciurus inauris. The sequence goes on along the minus strand of PVHX01008220.1, from coordinate 42,061 downwards.
TTAGTTCTTGTCTATAAAATATATTATTTTTATAACTGTTACTTTCCTATGATTTTTTTCCATTTTTCATTTGTTTCAAGAGAATTTGTAACAGCGTCTTAAAGAGTTTCTATGATGGCAATGACTGCTTTAAAATTCCTATCTACTAATTCTAACTTGTAAAAAAATCTCATGGTGTATGTTCATTAATTACTCTTTCTCTCTCAAGTTTTTTTTTCTTAGTTTTTGATGTAATTAGAGATTTTCAATTGTATCCTTGACATTTTGCATATTAGTGGGATGCTTTTAATTCTGTCTAAAACTTCCATTTTAGCAAGTAGTCACACTATTAGGCTTAGCTTCTAAGTCCTAGAATATTTTTGCAAATACTTACTTCAATGACAGGTCAATTGTCAGAGTACTGGTAATAATATTCTGGTGTATTTTATTTTTCTATATTGCCCTGTGCCAGTTGGTCTTCTCATTGGAATGAGCTGGAGATGGGTCCCCACCCAGACTGTTGATGTTGACATTGTGGATGGCTGGCCTACTTGCTATCCTAGGTGTGGAACAGAGAGACCTTATTCATGCTGATGATGCAGCAGAACAGATCTGTCATCCTGGGCATGTATCCTGTAGGACAAGATGTTGCTGAGGCTGCCAGTGTTATAGGTGTGGGACAGGAACTGAGTCCCATCCTCAGATTCAATTTGTCATTGTGGGCAGGGTGTCAGAGGAGTGGTATGGGGAAAGGTTGGGTCACATGGTCATACTACCATATGACCAGTGTGAGCAGATAATCTGCTACTGTTGGCAGGCATGCCAAGGGAGATGGGTTGTCTTCATAAACACATATACATTTAATTATGCTGTCAGATAGACCTACAATTGTGTGAATTGTCATTTTGCATTATTAGGTTTTCCTTTACATTTTCTACATGTGACTCTTCAAGATTCATTTTAAATGTGTATTCCTGTTGTCATCAAATAACAATTAAAATTATGAAATGTTTATATTCATTTGTTTAACTTTTTATTTCAGTTTTAAGTGTCAATTAGTACCTATCTTGATTAGTTCATTTTGTGTCATTACAACAACATTCTTGAGACTGGCTATGACTCAGGAATAATGAGATTTAAAAAATGCCTATGGCAAAATGTTGGGAAGTGGAGCAGAGTAGCAGGTGAATGTTCCCTCCAAGCTTCCCCAGTACCTCAATGTGTTCAACTACCTAAAATCTCAGTAAATCTCACAAGTACAAGGGTTTTTACACAACTTTATCTTGAGCTACCTCCCTTTTCCAGAGTTACTGGATAGGTCTGAAATTTTCAATACTCTAATCATTTGATCTGTTGAACTGGTGCCCTTCTGAGACTCTCTAGGAGTCCTACCCTAAGTCACCTTATTAGCATAAACTAGAGTGACTGAAGGAGCTCAAAAAAAAAAAAAAAAAAAAAAAAAAAGATACTCCTATCACTCAAGATAATCCAAGGACTTTAGGAGCTCTGTGCCCAGAATGGAGGACAAGAGTCAAATACATTTTTTTTATTCTGCCAGAGTAAGCTTATCTAATTTAGTATTACATCAATCCCAGACTATATTTATATAAACATATTTCTAATTAGTAAATTCAGGGAAATGCTACCCCAGGTTACTCTATAAAGTGACAGAGTTACATCAGTTAATTTATTTCCTAAAATAGGAGAAAAACAGTAAATTTTGCTTATTTTATAATAGTATTTTTTAAATTGTTCAATTAGCTCAGGAGTTGATAAGAGAGAGACTAAAGTAGAAGAACTTGTGGAGTCAATATTAACATGCAGGCTTATTTTGACAATTTAATGTGTAAGAAGAAATATTTCAGAGAAAGGATGGTATTAAATAAACAAGAGAGATTGGTGTTTCAGTTATAAATATCAAATCTGAGAAAAACTAAATCTCTTTGTTTAAAAGAGCAAATAGTTAAGAAGAAAAATCAAAATGAATTAAAAGGTAAAGTAGATTCTATTTTTTAACTTTATTTAACTGTGATCTTGCCCTTTCTTGGGCAGCTAATTGCATGATATGTCAGCATCTTCCCCACCTCTGCATCTGCTTTTGCAACTGTGCTCACCTCTGGAATGGCCTTTTCAGACCCAGCTAAAATATTACACACAGAGGGAGATTTCTCTGTTCACCTCAGTGGGGAGTGATCTCTGACTATTCTCCTATGCATCATTTATTATCTGCTTCTCTTTCATTAGGTTCTTTGTTGAAGGCCTAGGTTATTGTAGCTATTTTCTACTAACTTGGTAAAATGGAAATGATAATACCTAAATTTCATTGTTATCATCAATTTTCAATGTGTAAAATTGTAGATTTGCTTGAGGATGAGTTAGTATATACTAATTTACTCCTATACATTATAAACTTCTTCTTAGTTTATATTGAGGTATTGAAGTATTTTCGTTAAAATTAGAAAATTAGGGCAAATTTTGCAAACATGCTAGGATTACAAGGGGATGTGTGTAAGTATAACTTTGGCACATATTATGTATTAACAAAAAAAATGTGTTAAAATAATAAAGTATTTTGAGTCCTGTATTCTGATCCTGTGGCCTGGTCTTGAAAGTCAGTTGTTCAGTGTTTGAAATGTTCCATAATAGCTAAAACTATGGCTAAGCACTGGTTGACCTTTGGAAAATTTGCCATACTACTCTTTTTCTGGCACAGAAACTTGCAGTATGGCTTGATGTTTTAGAATATGGATTTAAAGAAGACAGAAAACTCTTTGAATAAAAAAAATTGTTAAATATTAGTTGTATGACTTTGGCAATTTTTTAAAACTTTGTAGGTATTAGTTTCCTTGTGTGAGCATAAGATGTTAATATTAATTCATTGGGGTATAGAGAAAACAAATGAAAGTGTATGTGTTAACTTTCCATCACTGTGACAAAATATCTAAGACAATCAATTTAATCGAGAAAGGTTTATTTGGGCTCACAGTTTCAGAGGTTTCAGTCTGTCATTACTTGGCCCTGTTGTTTTGGGCCTGTGGTAAGGTAGTACATCACATCAGGAATCCGTGGTGGCAGAGACTTGTTTATATCATGGAAGCAAGAAGAGAAGAAGGTGCCACTGTCTCAATATACCTTTGCAGGACATGCTCCCAATATTCTAACTGCCTCCAACTAGACCTGCCTCTTAGAGGTTCTACCCTATCCAAATCCTTAACACATGGCCCTTGGGAGGACATTTCAGATCCAAATGAGAACAGTATGCAAAGTCTTAAATATTGCTAGTGCTCATTATATGCACCATATTGTTATTAAGCATTAAACTTTGCATAGTTAATGTTTGAACACACTCTATTTTGCTTTATTGGTTGTTTAAAACAGAAAAGGATGAAGAGCATATTTGTTATTGTTTTCATAGAGGAAATATCATCATAGTTAAAAAGATGACATGATTTTCTTCACCTTTTCTTCTATGATACATTGATCTGAGATATTATCTAAGTCTGATCAAAGTTTTTCATATGATTTGTAGTTCTACCATCTGATAAAGATCTATAAAAATGTTAGACTTTACAAGACATACATTCAAAGATATTTACTAAAAATTAAGTTATATTTAAAACCAAATAAAATAGCATAACAGTTTGAAATTAAAAAGAAATAGCAGCATTGCAGAGCATATTTAACATATACAGTTTTAACCTAAGGAGGAAACACCAATTCCTAGGACTGATATTGAAGTCATGTTAACATGTACTCTCCAATGGAAAGAAAATTAACATGAAGATTTCAGACCATTAGATTTGAGAATTTCAGACCATTGATTTATTGTAACTGGGCATATCTAATTTAATCACCATGCTCATTGGATATTTTACAAGTCCTGAAACAACTTTTGCTCTAGAATAACTTGATATAATGATTCCCTGCCATAAGTTTGGCAGAAGCTGAGTTTGGCAGGAGGAACTAATTAAGTCACTTTTTGTATTCCTATCTCCTTCTTATTGGATACTTTAAATTTAGTTAAAAGAAGAATTTGAAAGGTGCAATGCATGTAACTCATTCAAGAGCCATACATAGAGTACTACGGTTTGGAAACTAGACTGGAGGGTGACCACAATCAACAGAATCTCTGTTCTAGTGGGGTTGAAATTTCATAAGGAATATAGATAAATAATTTAAAAGTTTAAAGTAAAATTTAGTTTGTGATAATATGAGAGAGAGAGAGAGAGAGAGAGAGAGGATACCTGATATAATTGAGTATAATTGAGATGCTCAGGAAATGCCTTACCAAGGAATCCGATATCTGAATGATAATGTGTCATTGGGAATTATCCTAGAAGTTGAACATCCCTGCAGAAATAATAAATGTAAAAGTCCTTGAAAATCTTGGTGTGCATGGCCAACAAAAACCAGTAGTGGTGGATCAGAGTAGAGAAAGAAGCAACCAAGTGAGGCAAGGCATTTTAGGCCCTTTTAAAAGTTTGAATTTTACTAAGTACAACAGAACACAAATAAATCCAATAATTAAAGGAACGTTTTTAAGCACATGCTCTATGAAAGTCATTGTAATTGCTACTAGGAGAGACTTGGATATCAAAAGAAGTCATAGATGTCATCTGGGTATCCTCCTTGGGAGATGATGTATAAAGTAAACCTTCATATTAGAAACAAAATGTGGGCAGAAAAATGGGGACTTCTGATGTACCTTTCTTAAAGAGATGATAGTTAAGTTGTGATTTTAAGTATTACTACGCCTTTATTGAGCAGAATCAGAATAGCATAATCAAAGTTATGCCTTAAGGTGGTTTTTCTTTAGCAGTGATGGAAGAATGAGAGCAGCAGTTCTAAAGAGGTAAGTGAGGGAGTGTGCAGTGCTAGCATGATTGCCAGATGCTACTGAGTCCAATTCTTAAATACCTTTTGTGTCACCCTTTCCACTTCCATTCTCCCACCCTATTACAATTTTAACCTTGGTTTTGTCTATTTATCGCTTTTCTCTCACCACAATGCCGTCATACAATTTTTCCCAAAACAAATAAATCTTCATATTATACAACTGATGAAAAATAGCAAATAAACTGCAGAGGACTAACAATTAAATCTAACACAAATATGATTTTCAAAATCCTCTAAAATCTGTTCTTGCCATTTCATTTACTTCCCTCACCCATTATTTACTGGGTTACTTTCAGATTCATAATCTCAGCATGACTTTCTATTTCTTTGGGGTTTTGTCTCTAATCTTTCTATGATTTGCAATATTCTGTGCAGTTCTGTTCATCTGCTGCTAATCTGCTCAAGTTGCAAAGACAAACTTACTTCATGTCTTCTCTAGTGCTTTTTCAAACCTGTCAATCAAATCCATTTGCCCATTCTCTTACCTGAGTACTCTGCTCATGTAGCTGCTATATACCTGTAAAATGTACTAATTTACTAAGTAAAATTTAGTTTGTGATAATATGAGAGCTTACGTAGCTACTATATACCAGTTCTTGTTGCTCTTCTCCAGTGTTACTTGCCAGTCCAGACTCTGAGAATACCAATAGGTTTTCAGATTGGAATAATGAAAAAGTACTGGAAGTAGACAGAGGTGACAATTGCACAACATTGTGAATGTATTTAATGCAGCTGAATTATATACTTAAAAATGGCTAAAAGGATGTCATGCATATTTGATTATAATAAAATGCATCTAAAAACTTATACAAAAACAAAAATAAAATTAATGATGAAACATTACTAGCTTTTTCATTAAGAACAAGAGAAAAATATTTCTATCATTAGAACTTATTAATGTTGTTCCAAAAGACTTAGCAAAAGAAGAAAACAAAGAAAAATAAAAAAGGAGGCATATATTAATGGAGAAAAATATCACTATTTTCAAATTAATAAAAAAATTTAAAAAACCAACACACTTTCTTTCTTTCTTTCTTTTTGGTACTGGAGATTGAATCCAGGGGCATTCAACCACTGAGCCACATCCCCAAGCCTATTTTGTGTTTTATGTAGAGACAGGGTCTCACTGAGTTGCTTATCGCCTCTCCGTTGCTGAGGCTGGCTTTGAACTCGCAATTCTCCTGTCTCAGCCTCCCTAAGTGCTCCAACACACTTTCTTGATAATATTCTATCTTCTTATTTAAAAATATGTCTTCTTAAGACATATTTGTACATCTGTGTGGGGACTCTTATGGTACCTTGATGCATATATTCAATTTGAAGAAGTGAATCAGGATAATAAACATATTCACCTCTTCAAACACTGATCATTTTTATATGCTTGGGATTTCCTACCCTTCTAGTCATTTTGAAATATGCCATAGATTGTTTTAATCAATAGTCGCCTTTTTATGCTATAGAAAAACCAGAACACATCCTCCTCTCCAAATGTGCTTCACTGTCCCTCACTGGTCTTTCTGCCTCTTCCCTTCCTGGTCTCCACTGACCATTACTATTCCATTCTGTTCTTCCAGGAATCAATTTATTAGTATCCACAAGTGAGTAAGAACATGTGGTATTTGTCTTTCTTGTCTGTAAAGCCAGAATTAAAGAAGCAAAACTGGCAAATGCTAATCAACACAAAATGTTTATTTTGCATGATCAATAATCCTGTGTGTGTGTGTGTGTGTGTGTGTGTTACTTTTACCAAAACAGGTAGGGGATGGAAGATGCAAATTGGGTTCTGGTGGTTTCATGTATAAATTCTTTACAACATTTAAGGAGAAAATATACTCATGCCTTGTTTAACCCACTCCCTTGCATAGAGAAAGAAAATAATTCCAGAAAAAATAACAATAAACATGTGGCAAGCATAGTGCTTAAATGAAATTTTAAAAATCTAAGTAAAATGAATTTTAGCAGTCTTAGGACTTATCACTATTTTCTAGAAACAAAGAACAATATTTGAAAGTCAATTTATTTCAATGTATTAAAAATTAAGGACAAAATATATATAAAACTGTCTTCAGAAGTATCCAAAAAATCACTTAATGAAAACTAATGTTCTTTATGATTAAAACTTAGACCCCAGGCCAAATAGAAACACAAAAATATTGAATGAACACAATTATGTTCATTAAGAAAACAATGCCTCTGTCTTTGATTTATGATAAAATACCAAATCATTTCCAGATAAATTAGAAAGAAGACAAGAAAGCACTACCATTAACATTTCCTTTAGGAAGTTTTAGTCAATGTGTGAAGATAAGAAATTAAAATAAAATGAATAAATATTCTTAAAGAGGACATAAATCTATCTGTATTTGATACTGATGTGATTACATGTCTAGAAAATCCAGAAAGAAAATCAATTGGAAATCATTAAGAGCATTCAATAAAATGACTGCCAAAACAAAATGCAAATTTAAAATCTGTTTTATAAAACATAAGCATTTACAATATTGAAAGGAAAATAAAATATAAAATAATAGATTTAGCCAGAAAAATTTCTAGATCTGTGTTTTAAAATGCCAATACTTTACTAAAGAACATTAAAACCATAGTTTTTAACCAAACTAATCAATATTAATGAAAAAGGATTGGAAGATCAGTCAATTCCTTTGAATATTATATATTGCAACATCTTAATTGTGATTTTTGATCAGGAAATCTGAAATTAATAATAAACTTATACAGGAATATATGTAAATAAAAACCTAACTATTGCAAAATATTAAATTCTTGAATGTATTTTCTCCAATTGAAAATCCCCAGCATGTAATGAAATTCATATTATTTTACTTCTTTGTATAAATATATGCTGCTCATCAAATTTCAGGAGATATTTTATTTGTGTAGACTATGAATAGAATTTGAGTTTAAAATAGTAGCTAGTTAACTAACCTGCTTTCATTCCATCAATTCCACTCACATTACAGGTGAATTCATAATCTTATTGCTATAATGGAAAGGATAATAGTGCAACAGTGTCGGTATATGCAATTGAGGAAAGGAGAAAAATGTGTAATCTTCAAAAATGATAGACTGTGTGTCTTTATATATAGGTAGTGTTTCTATGCAGTTTTGTTATAGTATAAGAATAAAATGCTTGAAAATTTGTTATTTTTTTCTCATAAACTGTACTCTTTTCAGAAATGAGATAAAAATGAGACTGCCTCTTTTAGATTCAAGTAATCTGTGGCACATAGGAACAAGGTAGATATTCATGGAATCAAACCCTAATCAAGACAACTCTCTAAATCAATTCAAATGCAAGGTGCAATCAATCAATTTGACCCAGAGAAAACTATTTTTTATTATTACACATAAGTGAGTCTACATGATATAATGATTAAAAATTATAATCACTGTTATTACTAGATATTTACCTTATGTGACTGATTTATTTATATTTTTATTTTCATAATAGATACATGTCACTCTATGGCAATGAAGAAACCTGAATAAAATTCATCATCATAATAAATATCATTGTTAAATATACATAATGAAATGCAAGTAAAATCTTGCAAAAAGTGTGCTTTTGAATAGAGCCATTCTGAACTGTGTATTTTGATTCAACTCATAGAGATTTATTTGAGTATTTCTGCATAACTAGCACATTTTCTTAGTAATTTTGATTAGCAAACTCTTGGCTTAAGTAAGTAACTATTACATAGCAACAAATGGTAGAGGACAGATTGGTAAGAGTGGTGGGAACATGAGGTTAAGGGAAAAAAAATCTATAAACTGAGCCTATTGTGTGGACCTCCACATGTTTTCTTAAAAATATAAAAATAAAAAAGAATTTACCTGCAGCCCTGATAGTTTAAGTTGACAGGATATGATACATACCTCAGCAAGCCACCTGCTGTCTGCAAGAGAAATGAAGGCTTGAAATACTAATAAAAAAATACAAGCTACCCTGAAATGGAGGACTTTTGTAACCTTTACATGTAGGAGATCCCAGAACTTAGATAACCATAAAATCTGTAAGAACAGGTTCTAATTAGAAACAGTCTGAGGGCTGGGATTGTGGCTCAGCGGCAGAGCGCTTGCCTTGCATGCATGAGGCCCTGGGTTCGATCCTCAGCACCACATACAAAGCAATAAAATAAAGACATTGTGTCCATCTACAAATAAAAAAATATTTAAAAAAAAAGAAACAGTCTGATATCACCCTGCCGTCAGTCTAAAATCAAGAGATAGACCTGAGTGGGACTTAATGGAAACTTTCCTGAGACCCTCCAATTAAACTGGAGAGCTGGAAGGGTATGCAACCCTTCCCTCTGAGAGGACCAGTTCTTTCCCTTGAGTGTGCCCTTTTCCCCCTTTCTATCCCTTCTGAAAAGCTCATGCATATTACTCTGTTCAACATGTCTGAAACCCTTCTGGCATGATTGCAAGAATCAGGGTGAGGATGGGCCTTGGTTTTGCATTAGGCCCAGCATAGTAACACAATCATCTATTCAAGCCGTAGGCATAACTTAATCCACCTAAGTTTAGGATGGCTGTCAAAAGATCATACTGGATTCCTTTAATGAAAAAGAAAGGGATAAAGAAGAAATAGGAGAATACATAAAAGCATAAGACACAGGGCAAACAAAAATCAAAATGGCAAAGAAAAGCAATCATATCACACAGAAAACTAAATGCTTATTTATTTGGTTGGCATAACCCTCAATCTCCATGTACTTGTTGCTTCCTCTCTTTCATATGGATTGGAACAGTAAAGCTGAAATTAATCTCTCACATGCTCAGGCCATCATCACTTTAAATGCGGGACTTCCAAAGATACAATCTGAATTCCCATCAGTCAGAAAACCAGCAGTGTGTTAAGCAAGTCACACATTCACATGATGCGTATTCACTAACCTCTGTCTACAGTATCACCTGTTTTATTTTCTATCTCAATTTCATACTTTTTTGGGCAAAACCACTGGGGAAATATATTTCAATGACAATATATGATAATGCTGTTCTCTGCACTCCATCTCATTACAGAAGCCTTGTCTTTCTAAAGTGGAAAATGGATTTGCGTCTCAGTATTATTTCTGCCACACACCAATTCAATGAAACAGCATTTGGGTGGCTTCTAGTAAATTAAATTTTCTTTGGCTGCTTCATGAAGTATGAGTCACACTTAAGCAAATGATGTCACTTTCAGAGTTTGGTGTTTGGGGGGACGTGAAATAAAGGCTCCAAGACTAAGCAGGTATCTTCTGGCATTTTTAAAGATCCTAAAAGTTGTTTTCCTCTGTGCCTCCCATTCAAAGAACTTAAAATCTTCAAGGTATTTTACTATCTTTTTTGTCATTAGTTAGAGTTGCATTTAAACAATCAAGAATGGATTTATGACTACTGACAAAGAAAAAAGTGCTCAGGATGGGGTTATACAGGCAAGGGAGATTTATCTAAGACTACTAAAGTAGAGGTCAAGATTACTTCAGTAGGGAAGAGAAATTGAATTTAGCTGTCCTGAAACAAAAGGTTGGAGAGAGCTAGTGGACAAGTGCTTAAGGACATTAAGTGGGGGAAATTGGTCAGTGTGATTAGGCCATCTGAATTTGCTAATTGATGCTTATGGAAGCTAGGAGTTTAGTCTCCCATAGGAATTGAGGGTTAAGGGTCCTATCTTTCTGTATGAGTACATTTCAAAGGGATAGTTCTCAGGTCTTTGAGAAACATAGTCCAAGGCTGTAAAACTGGGAAGAAGTAGGGAGATTTACACATCAAAAGAGGAGGGAAAGGACTTAACAGTGGCACATTTTCTAAAGTGTTCTGGGACATAGCAGGTCAGGAACCACAGTTATGAAGTCTGTCTAAAGTTTGGTCCCTCTGAAGAGAATGTCAAATCCATTTTGGTCACTGTCCTTCATGAAGTATCATATAATCCTGCATAATAACAACCCATCACTTCCAAGTCCAGATTTTTAAAAATATCTTTATATTGATTCTTTTTCACAAATATTTGGGAACAAAGAGTACTTGGAATGAAATAAGTGTACAGGAAGGTTAATGTGAACAGGTGGGAAGATCTTAGCATTTTAGTTTTGGACACTTTAAAATTCTATGTGATGGATATCCAGATAATCCTTTGGATTATACCACAGTGAATCCCATCTTTATGTTTCTATGAAGCACCAATTTTTAAAAAATAAACAAATAGAAGGAAGACCAGTAGAACAGAGGAAGGGGAATAGAGGGAGGGAGGAGGAGAGGGAAAGAGGAAGCACTGGAAACCGAAATGGAGTAATTAAATGCAACATTATGTCAAAATGAACCCAACTATTATGTACAAATAGAATGCATTAATAAAGGTATTTTTTAAAAATGTTATATTCTAAATAAATCTTGTTATAAATTCCTTTTGAGAAAATAGCTTAGAGAAGGACTTTTTTTTTTTTTTGCTACAGAACTAAAGAAAGAAGTTTAAATTCAGTATGATGTTCAGTATTTATTTAATCCTTAAATAATAACAGTATTATTCTAAATGTAGTATTTCAAAATTATTGCCCAGTATTTAAATGTTTTAATTAAAAAAGGATTTAGGTCATATTATGTGGCATGAAACCTATGCCACCTGGCTTAGTGCTGTTCTCCCTCTTTTTTCCTCATTTTTTGGTAAGAAAAAAATATAAAAGGCCACACATATGAATTTTTAAGACATTATATTATATCAGGCTTTATTTCCATTGTTGTGTCCCAATAAAATATATTCAAGTATTTCATTTGCTGCATTCTGCATATCTAATCTATATTAAAGGGCTTGGGGACTAGGTATGTTCATTTAACTGACTATGTGTAAGAAAGCAGGTAGAAAATAAACTTACTGTGTACATTGTACTCTGTATCCAACATTTTAGAATTTTACTAATTGCAACTTTCTTAACAACTCTATAAAGTAGATCTTATTTTTTCATATGGAAATAATTCTAACTGTAAAATGTATCATGGTTACTTTAATCAGCTGATTCTTTCTGTTCTATCTTCAAAGTCTGATTACACTATAAAAAACTGATCTCAAACTGCTTGCCCATTTCTGATTTTGAGAAATGAATGCTTTTGACAAGGTTGACACCAATGAAATTTAAAAAATATATGTTGAGTGTGTGTATATATTATACTACCAATCAAAATATTTTTATAAATTATGTTATTATTCCAAAATGTTTTTCTTTTTCTTTTTTTTTCCTGTAAGAGACTTACGCATTCTTCTTTTTGCCTTGTGGCTTTCAGTATTTTCGTTGGAAAAATCTGAGTCTCCATGGTGTTGTACATGTCTCAGTGACCAATTTTGGCTAAGGGCATATGACATGTGCTACATCAACTTGTTCATTTGTCTATGTTATAGAAACATCATGTTTCAAATATGGGCTACTTCTAGATGCTGGGTTAAAAGACACATGCAATAGTTAATTTAATGAATGATAAAAATAGAAATCAATGTCTGCTTTGTAAGACCCTGAGATTTTGAAATTGCTTCTTACAGGAGCAGTACCAACTAATTAATATGCTATATACCTTCAATTAACTAGAGTACTATTGATCTATTCATCCTTGGATAGTAAAAGTTCAAATAATTTAGTGAGTACTTGAGATGATTGTACTAGTGGGAATTTCCTGTACAGAACAGAGTTTTATTTAAAACAACTAGTGAGGAAATCCTTTGAATATCCAGATAAAGGTTTTAATGTAAGGGTCCTTGCTGCAGAAGGATGACCCATTTCAGTACTTGTTACATCCTTGGTCAGTAACTTCAGTTTCTGTGTGCATAATAAGATCCATTTGTTCATGTGCTGTTCTCTGAAGGTTAACTGCAAATGCATTCAGGGAAGAGATTACATCTTCACTGTCTGATAGGCATTAGAAAGCAGTGGAAGAATGTGAGGATAATGTTTGTCTCAGTTGTCTTGCTCCTTTCTGGAAAAGACATATCCACTCACACCTGCTAAAGTTCTTTTGCTAGGATTCATGACTTTCCCACTAGTGCCTGACATCTTGGTTTGTCACACGCTGGTGCTAGCCATAACACTTGCAAGCATAGATTATCTTCAGGAGATCTAGTTTGCTGATAAATACACCATTATTCTGTGTTGAGGCCTGTGGAAGATCAGAGCTTGAATCCTTGTAAAAAAATAAAGGGAGAAGGTCATCCTATCGAATAACATATTTTTCCTCCAGACAGCCTAAATGATCTTTCTGATTTTCATGATTATTTTCCTTTCACTGTTACTAACCACCATTACATTAAATAAAAATATTCTGACTGCCTTGTGGAATTAAAAATAAAAATACATGAAAGGTCAGGGTAACCTTAGGCTTTACAATGCATGCAACATCTGCCTTATCAATTGGTCTTGTCACCCCTGTTGAACATTTTGCAGATCTATATTGTTTGGACTTAGTAATGGATACTCATTAATCTAAAAAGAATAAAATATACAAATCAATGCAAAGCTTATATTTTGGGGAAAGTAAGGCATATAACTGAGCTAAAGTGGATATATAAATTGATCTGATGGCCCTCTTCCTTTCTGCAAATAGCATAGGAGTACTAAATCTCCAAATGTCTGATATACTTTGAGGTATGCTCTTGAAAGTCAATTTATTTGTTTTTGAATAGGGGGCATTACTGCTATCTTTATGCTACTACATATTATGGACCAGGCATTATACAATGTTGGAAATATTTTATCTCCATTACTTTTAAAAAACCTGTTGTAGGTGTAATTGCAACTCAACCCTGATTTACTCAAAGTCAAACACACGTAATTAAAATAGTGGAACCAGATTCTGAATACATCAAACAATTTCCCTGCACATTTTTTCCCAATTCTGGACTCCCCAAAAGTACTGTGTTGAGCAGGATAGAAGAAAGCAGATGTAATAAGCAATGAATGACACTTTATTTGTTCTCCCTCAAATACAAGCTATAAGATTGTAATCTCAGGAAAATTATCCTTTCTTTCTAATACTTTAAACTTGAACATTAATTTAGGCATAACTTTGGGATTGGAAAGTAAAATAGCAGTAACTGTGCCAGTGAAGTATCACAAAGCCACTTGATTGGATTCTAAGTGCTGATAATTACAGTTTATCCAATGTTAGGAAATACAGCTTTAATTGCCTGAAACATGCTTATTCTTAGCAAATCCAGCACAAAAGTCCCAATGTTTTTCACTTCTTTACCTCCATAAGCAGAGAGCAATAAAATTCCTGACTCAAACTTGTTACATTATTTAAACTTTCCCATATGAATTGTCTGAACACAGCTTTCCTTCTGACCTAGCTTCCAGACATACTTATCTATATTCATAGATCTAGTCTTCTAGGAACTTTGTTTTCCTATTCAGCTTCTGCATTTGAGCTGATAAGCTTCCCTTCCTAATACTAGCCAACTCTCAGCAAGTGGCCACTCCCTCTACCTCATCTCAATAATAACAGTAAACACTTACATAGTCAATAATATGTATCTTCAATCACTTAGGAAATATATCTCATTTAGTCCTCACAACAACCTGATGGGCTAGTTACTACTATTGTTTCCATCTTTTTGTTTCATAAAGCAAGGAAGTCCCAAAGAAATGATAAGAACATATGCAAAGAACACAGAATCTAGCTTGAAAAAATTCCAAGGAGTCAAGTTTGGACAATTTGATCATCAAAATAATTGACAATAATGGATTAAAATTTACTAAATGCAATAGTAATCCATGAATTTTTGTTGATGCAGATAATCCAAAAAATAATTTTCAAAAGACAAATAATATGACATTTATATCCTCTCAAATTATTATTTTCAAATGATTTATTATTCAAAAGGATGAGAAAAAATAACTTTACTACAAGAGAAATGAAAAGTGTGCTCCATTTGTGTAAAAAGAATTAAATTTAATTAATTAAAAAATAACTTTACATTGTAGAAACCCATCAGCCCTTCCTAGACTATGTGATCCAAATTAACTTTTATCAGTAATAGAACACCTGGAAATTGCTAAATGGCAGAATAAAATGAGAACACAGCATTTCTGTGATGTTTTTCCTTAGATGCATAATTGACATCTCTTCTTTAAGATCAAAGAAATTGTGGGGCATTCAAAATAATTTTTTGTAGTCTACAAAACCGTTAAAATAATGAAGACAAGATTGAAAGATACTGAAAAGACATGGCACCTGCTATAACACATGATCTTGAGTTGTGTTTTAGACAGCTTTTTTTCACTGCTGTGACCAAAAGACCTGACAAGAATCCATTTAAAGAGGGAAAGTTTATGTTTCTGTTCACAGTTTCAGAGATCTCAGTCCATAAATGGGTAACTTCATTGCTTTGGGTCCCAGGTAAGGCAGAACATCATGGTGGAAAGGTGGGGCAGAAGAAAGTGACTCAGGATGTGTCCACACAGAAGCAGAGAAAGAGCTTCATTCAACAAGAACAAAATATATATAGCAAAGGCATGCCCCCAGGAATCTATCACCTCTAGCCACATACTACCTACCGACAGTTACCACCCAGTTAATCCCTATCAGAGCATTAATGAACTTAGGTTAAGGCTTTCATAACCCAATCATTTCCCCTCTAAACTTTCTTGCATTGTTTTACATCTATGCTTTTGGGGGACACCTCATATCCAAACCACAGTTGATTCTCTTTTCTTCCAAGGACATTATTATTGGGACACTTTGCAAAAGTGAATGTTGGCTGCAGGATAGATGGCAATAATAATGAGACAATGTTAATTCTCTGATTTTGGTGTTTTTACTGTGGTTATATAGAAGAAATATGCACATTTATAGAAAACATACACCAAGGTATTTAAAGATGACAAAACATTGTGTCAACAACTTATGCTCAAATGGTTGAGGAAAAATATTCTTTGCACTTTTTATGCAGTTTTCCTTGATAGTTTCAAGAGGGAAAAAGGCCATTTTTCTATGTACTTCAAGAAATGGAGAGAAATTTAAGGACTGTGTATATTTAATGACACTTGGTTACTCTTTTTTATCTGAGATGTGTTAGAGGATTTGATAGTCATATTGCTTAAATAAATACATATGAGTTATTAATTTGAGGGACATTATACTATTTCACACAGTCCTAGACTTCATTGATTATAAAACTTATTTTCACTCTGGTGAGTTCTTTAGCTGTCCATCAGTCAAGACAATCTGAAAATGCTAATTTACAGTATACATTTTAGAAGGGAAACTGGCAAACATGGAAATATAATTAATACATTTCCTCTTCTGTGTGCTGTGTCAATGGAAGAAATACCCCCATGCATCAGTATTTGCTCAGTTTTGACCTATGAGTTTTCATACAAGAGTCTTAACAAACCAATGAATGAATATTTATTGAAAAAGTAGGTCAAGTGCAGTGGCACATGCCTATAGTCTCAGTGACTTGGGAGACTGAGGCAGGAGGATCTCAAATTTGAGGCCAGCCCCAGCAAGCAATTTAAAGAGAACTGTGTCAAAAACAACAAACTAACAAACAAAAAAGTGTGGGTGCTGGGGATGTAGCCCAGTGGTACTCCAAGTTTTGATCCCCAGGAAAAGAAGAAAAAGATGGAGGAGATGGAGTATCAGGAGGAGAAAGAGGGAGAGGAAGAGGAGAAGAAGGAGGTGGTGAAGGAAACCACAAGTTGAGAGTTTCATTTTTGCATCTCTCTGTCTCCATTGTACACAGACTGCCTTCTTTCCTTATTACAAAGTCAAAACCCTGAAGGATTAGGGAAAAGTCACAATAAACTGGGAGCTCTGATTTTCAAGATATTTATTAATTTCATCATTTCATTAGGAGACTGTCATGGATTTTCTTTTCCCTTAACCCCCTACCTATTCTTATATACTTAACTTGAAGTTTTCATCATCTTCTCTGAGTAGCTACCTCCAGCTGGCAGGAAGGTACAACCATTTTTAGTGGTTAGTGATAAAACTGTTGTGAGGAAACACAATCTATAGTGACTTTTTTAAAATTTTGAACTAAAGTCTTGCAGAAACTGAAGGTGAACATGTGTTCAATTCTGACTTTATTTCCTAAACCTTGAATGAAATGGAATCTGACCCTCAAGGTCTAGTTAAATACATGTTAGTTCTTTATGCTATTTTATTTTCCACAAATATCTACAAATGTGTGTTCTCAGATACTTTTTTTATAGATCACATGTCTTCCTTCTTTTGACCCAATCAACATTTTTATCACTTTAAATTCTAGTTTCTGTATAACTAACAATTAATGTAAATTGATAATGTGTTTTATCAGTCATGAAATTGCTATTTCTCCAACTTCTAAAACTTATACCAGCATTCACTGTGTATAACCTACTTCTAGTTATGTTTTCGTTCACTTACTTTATGAGACAGAAAAGTTTCAGTTTTTTAAAAAATTAATATCTAAATTAAAAGATGTATACATACACATTTACTAAGAATATAAGATCTTATAAAGTAAATAATAGGTGCTTTAGGTGTTTAGAGATTTTTAAGATACCTGGGGATAAACTTTTATAGATGTGGTACTAGTTTGTAGCCTAGATTTATGTTGGGTAAATGATTAAAAAACAAGAAAAAAAATAGATACTTTGAGAGCAAGTAACAGTGGTAACACAGATAATAAAGTAAAAATGGTTCTAAACTGAAGTAGTCACAGATTTTATTGTAAAGATAATAAAGAGCTATGACTACTTCTTAGGGTAAAAGCTATAATGTGTGTGTTATTTCAGATGGTACATGAAGCACCAAATTCCCCACCATTGCCTCTTTTTCTTCACTGTGATTCCTTGGGAGTTAGGCACTAGAATTTGCAAATTCTGTTGGAGAAACTAGGTTATATCAGTTATTAGAGGGGGAGGTAAAAATGTGAAAAAGTGAGAGTGGTAGGACTTGAACTTTGGAAAAATAATACAGTTACAAAGAGATAAACCATCTCAAGGAGCACTCAGTATTCAAACACTCAATACTCAGTACTCAACTCAGGGAATTGAAAGATAAATATAGAAAAGTTACACTTAATAGGTGCTTTGACAAATAAAGTGAACAAATTTTTTTCTTTGTTTCTCTAGATTTTTCTTCTTAGTTGATGTTACTTTATTTAGCTATAACTATAGACTTCTATTTATGACTATCCAGAAATAGAACACACTTGTTATGAATAATAGGAACAAACCTCAGCAAAACTCAAATGATACTATGAGGGCTATGCAGTATTAATAAGGAGTGATTAACATTGATTTTAGCTTGCAACATATTATTATGGTTTTTTGCTTAACCATAGTCTTTATTTCCAAAGCAATGCAATAATTCATATCATCCTGAATAGTAATTAATTTATTCAACAATTTATATATTAAGCCAGGGATATTGCTGATGGAGTATACAGAGGAATGAAATGCTGTATTTACCCTTAGGAATTCATGGTCTAGTTAAGGAACCAGACTAGATACAAAGTAGGACCTGCTCTCCTATGCCTACCTCTTGGGTCTCAATTAGCATTCTTTCTGCCCAGATATCTTATAACAATAGCCAACAGCTCTAGCTCCAGGAAATAATGAAGTAACCAGACTTATTATGGGTGCTAGGCAGTGGTCTTATTATAGTAGATCTTTCCCCTGCTGAAGCACGGGATCTGAGTTAAAAAACAAAACAAAACAGAACAAAACAAAAAACTAGAGTTTTGACAGATGATTGATATGGGTTCAAGGATGCTTATGTTGACCTAAAATTACTGGCTCTACCTCTACCAATAGTGAATACAGTTTGTCTGGTCAAGTCCTGAGTATCTCATTTTATCAAACATGAGTTTTGAAATGTCATAATCTGCAAAGGAATACAGAAGTTAAGTCAATAAAATATTTTAGAATTGTCAGCTGACAATAAGATAGAGCAAGAAAATTTCATAGGAGCAATGTGTTAAAAATTCAACACAACTTTAAAAGAAACTGGATGTCATTTTGTACAATGACAAATAATTTTGCCAATGGAGAAGATATTGATGCTAACATAGTTGTTTTGCCTAGTTGCTTTATTTTTAAAATAAAAATAAAATAAAATATTACTTTAGGTTAGCTGTAATATAAAAAAATAACAGTACTACATATCAGAAAGACAAATACCCAACACATTTAAAGTTATTTTAACTGTGGTTATGTACAAACATTTGGAAAGTGAATTTACCTGAAGTAATGCAAAATTTCTTGTAGGGAGATGCTTTATAGCTTTGAAAGCAATCTGTTTGAAATAGCTTAAAAGAATAGGATCACCATATAGACTTTATTAATTAATGTGTACAGTAGACAAACTAATTTTCAAACTAATATCAAGAGCTAAAACAAAATAGGGCATGAAACAGAAATAAACAGAAGCTATCGATTTCTGGTAACTTAAGTAATTGATTCTAATTTTATTTTTCTCTTGTTATTGTTTTGGGTTTTCTTCTTGAAATAATATGACATAAGTTTGGAATCACCCAAACTTTGGATAATGAACTAAAACATGTTTTCATGCATTCAGCAATAGAAAGGCAACAGAAAGAAATTCTAAATTATATCAACATATAAATCCTATGGCCTTCACTGTCTGCTAACTGCACATTTGAATTTCTAAAGATGAATATTCATAGCATAAATTGCATAAATTCATTGCATTCACTGCATAAAATATAAAATCACAACCATTCTGCTTTTTAAAACATGAAACTACTTATAATAGCATTAAGGCAAGATTGATTCAAAGGTAAAATATCTTTAGCATATGTTGAGTTAAATAAAATTAAATGATCACTGCAGCAACTTCTGCAAACTTAAAGACTACATACATATTTGATGTCATAAGATGATATGTATGTAATAAAAACTAGGCAGGTATATCATTTGCTTTTTTGAGTTAACTGTATATTACAGATTAATTTTCATCCCCATACCTAAAGACCTCACTCATTCTCCTTCACTGACTGCCTGGTGTTTCTTAACATGTGTGATTAATCAATAATTCAACTTTACATCAGTGGATTGTTTCCAGAATTTTCTGTTAAAAAGTAAGAAAGATCAACAACGGAGAGGCACTAAGCAACTCAGTGAGACCCTGTCTCTACATAAAACACAAAAGAGGGCTGAGGATGTGGTTCAGTGGTGGAGTGCCCCTGAGTTCAATCTCCAGTACCAAAAAAAAAAGTAAGAAAGAACATGGATGTATGAATATAAACTGGCTCTTATTTAAATACTTACTCTTCCTGTGTACTTTATACTTTTTCTTTAGCATTTTTCACTCCCAGCACTTCATAATAATACATATTGCATTACATATGTATTTCAATTTGGAACAGATTGGATCTTTGTGATTCTAAATATTCACCTTGAGGAATAAACATTTATCTTAATATATTCTGAGCTCTGTTATTCAGAATTACATGTGACTTTATTTTAATAAAGGTATTGTGGCATTCTTTTCAAATGCATTATTGTGTAGTTTTTTAAATTTTCAAATTACTAATAGAATTTTCAAAAATATATTTTTGTAAATTATTGTAACTAATATAAAATGATCCTATAATTTTTTACATTTGCTTTTTTATTCTGACAGAGTTCTATTCTTTTTTTTTTTGATAGCATTTTGCTAAGCTTCTTGAATTCAACCTCATTCAAATTAATGATGATTTAATTATTTGTTCCAACATTTACATTGATTTTGCTTTCTTTTTTGTTAAATTTAGATATGGGATGACAGTGACTTTCTTCTTTATTTTGTTTTTTAATTTAATAAGAAAGTTTACAGCATTTTAAAATTAATATATGATATTTGCTTTTGGTTCCTAGGAAAATGTATTTATCTTGTTTTGGAAATTTATTTTTATTCCTGTTATAGGAAGTTTATTTAGGTTATCAGGACTGGTTATCAAATATTAGTAAATGTTTGGGCATTTATGGATCAGTTAGATAATATTTCTCTTGAAATTTCTTAATATAAAAAATTAGGTTAATATCTCTCAAATTTAAAACTTACAGACTTGCAGCTATCATACTTGGACATAATGTGAGATTTGATTGGCAAGTATTATATATACATACATATATATGTATGTATATGACATACAAAAATATCATATTTTTGTAACTGCAAATATAAATGGAATTTAATTGTAATATTAATTTTTGAAAGATATCATATTATGTTCATACATTTTGAGGGACTCTAGAATTTCTTATTTTGATTTACCTAATTTTCTGTCCAGTGCTATTATCTAAGCTATTGGTTGGCCTCTTTTTTAAATTTCAGTGAGTACTATTTTAAAGTACTTTAAAATTTTGTTTATTTTTTTATATATCTACTTGGCTTATATTTTAATGTCCATTTTTCAAATTATTATTCTTTTTAGAACATTTTAATTCTTTCAATCATATGTTATACCATTTTTCTATCTGATAATTTGAAAGGCATAAGAGTTAAATCCTGCAGGTTGTTTTCTGCTGTGTATATTCATGGTGGTCTCCTTTCTCTTGTGATAGTAACTGGCTTGACCCATGGTCTTCTCCTGAGACCAGTGTTGACAATACAGTTCTTTGGAGGTAGTTTAGGTTTGCTTCTCCTATCTATATCAGGAGCTTTACCAATTTGTTTATAGTATGTTTCTTGACTTGGGCATTCCTGGGACATTTTGTGTACATTGAATTCCCAATTCTAAAGCGGGTAAGTCCTTGAGTACAAATTCTCAGGGAAAAAACATTTTAACAGGCAATACTGCTAACATTGCCATCACTACTCAGGCAGACCCACTACCTTATTCTCCTCCATAGATTTCCTTTTGAACTCTAGGGATTTTTCCTACTGTCTTGGAAAATGTACTATGATCGTAAATGTACAACTGTATGTTTCTAGGTGTTTTCCAGAGTCTCTAGGTTAGTTTGTCAAAGTATAAGCAACTCAATCACTAACTTGTTTGGGATCCAAATATTATGGCCATTTTGATTTTACATCTATTCATTTCCACCAAAGCGTATGCTGTTCACCAGCTCTATACCTGACTGGGCTTTTCGAAATTGCTAAAATATAATACACTCACCTTCTTTATTAACTTGAAAATGATGCCATTTTATTCTCTAGTGCGATAGCAGAATTGAAATTTATCTGATCATTTCCATTCTATGTAGAAGGCAAAATTTAATGAGTTATGGGATTTACTAGAGAGAGTGTCCTGGAAAAAGAACACTTTGGGAATGCAATCTCAGAAAAGAAGCCAAAACACTTAAGGAACACATCATTCATTCCAAGATGGTTGGAGAAGAAGCAAGAAAACAAGGATAATGCCAAGAAGAGAGGGCACTTCGGGGGAAGATGAGAGAGTGCCAGATAACTTTCCTAAAAGTACTAAGAATTACATTTCCATTCAGTGAAGCTGAGGTTTGGCATGAAATCGTTTAAGTGCCCTTATACACTATCACTGTATAGGGAGGGATGTAGGTGGCAGGATATCAGCAGGATCAGGTTTATGCTTTCAAATGGGAGGAGAGTCCTTGCAGCTGGCATCAAAGGGGAAAAATCCATAGGCATTCGCAGTTTCTACAAATGCAGAGCCATTTGGAGACTGAATCAGGCTTTGAGTAATTATCTTGCCATTTCGTAGTGATCATTCAATAACTCAATGAACAATCGACTTTGTGTAATTAAAAAGTAGTTACTTGATATTTCAGCCCATAATTTAGAAGCTGAATTGTTGTCTCATGCAGTTATTTAAGTCACTGTAGACATATTTTTCAATACACATTATCTTATTCTCATCTATCAAATGATAATTTTTCCTCATAGTATCTTTATTGACATTTTAATAATCGTTCGAGAACCAAGAGACCTATGATGTCATTCAGTCTGGTACCCTTCTTCACCCTCCAGACTGCTCCATTTATATTGGACAAAATAGGCCCAGGGGATGAGTGACTTGAGTAAGGTCTTATGAGTAACTAAACTACTTTTTTGAACAGCGTTTAAAATCTGACATCTCACATTCCCATTTAAGGAGGAACTAAGTAATTAGCAGATAAGGATAGGCAACTTAATAAGCTTGGAGCAAACAAAAGGATTCTCCTTCCTGAAAAAGAGACTTAAGCGGCACAAAGACTGAATATATGAAAATGAGCAATAGGTGCAGAACAATCTGATTTACACACATTTTAAATACAAATAATAATAATAATAATAATAACAAATAATCATTCATGCATGGTAAATTTCTTAGACTCTAAATTCATAAAGATGATAAATCAGGCATTTTTTTCCTACACAGAATATTACTGTTTTTCACTAATTTAAACCATGTTTTTTTAAACCTTAATTTTCGTACCTTCAGGGAAGATACTGAGTATGTTTTTTTTTTAAATATATTTTAGTCATACATGGACACAGTGTCTTTATTTTGTTTATTTATTTTTATATGGTGCTGAGGATCGAACCCAGTGCCTTACACGTGCAAGGCAAGCGCTTTGCCACTGAGCCACAACCTCAGCCCCTGAGTATGTTTTTGTTTGTTTGTTTGTTTTTCTTTTTTAAGAAAGTGCTGTTTCAAAAACCCCATACAATTTGAATAAATACCTTATATCAAAAGACTGGCTCGTTTCCAAATGAAGTTAAGAAAAAGGAAAGGCTTTGCTAGCTACATGAAATAAAACCATTTAAGCCAACTCATTTGCCCTTTTTACCTGAGAAAATAAACCCATGAACCTGATCTGACCAATTGGATATGAAGACACACAAACCTTACCTGGCTACTTACCCCCACAGAGACTGCCTTGCCTACATAATGAGTGACCACATGAAAACATACTAAATGCCATCATTCAAACAAAAATGACCAAATGCCCAGGGGAACAGTCTGAGATGTACAGGATACCTCATATCACTTTTCTTATTAAAATAACAGAAGTATTTTAATTCAATAGAAATGTTTAAACTTTTAACACCATTTACATTTTATTAAACTGATGATGACAAGTAGAGAAGCTCAGTAATTTGGGGAGTTTCTTCATATCTTGGTGAATATCACCAGAGCTAAACTACAATGAATATGCTAGAAGCCAGTCACACAAGGTATAGCCCAGAGACCAATATCCTGCATGTCACCTGGGAGCCTGTTAGTATTTCTCAGTTTCCAGTCCAGACTTAGAGATTCCACACGTGAATCTTAATAAGATCCCCAAGTGATTTCAACCTAGAGGACGTGATAAATGTAAACACTGTAACTTTTTGTCAATTTCTGCTATTGCAAATCTCTGACAGGTCTCCATTTCCAACCCCACAAGCCCCTAGTTCAACACCTCATGTTCCTGTTTAAAAAAATTAGCCCTGTCCATTTAGTTATTATAACTCCTCTCTTTCAGATGACTACCTGGTTCTCTGACCAATCATCCCATCCATCTTGACTATTCTCTTCTTCTCTCATGCCTTGGTGGCTCTCCTTGGTTAACCTGTCCATCCCTACCTTTCCACGTTTTTCCCACTTTTGGCACAAACCATGCACAGTTAGCTTAACGTGCCTACTTGGCCCACACAAGATACCAATTTTTATTATGTTTATATATGAAAATATTCAATCCTAAATCAGTAAATTATAGATATGAGAAATTTAAAAATACTAGGTTTTTATGTGTGCCTAGTAATTTGAAGAAAAATTTAGGATTCTTTTTCATATCAAGGGTTTTAAATCACCATTTTAGAAGCAAATATACATATAATTTTTTTTAACAAGGGATTAAACCCAGGGTTACTTAACTACTGAGACACGTCCCTAGTCAATTTCATATTTTATTTAGAGACAGGGTCTCACTAAGTTGCTTAGGAAATTACTAAGTTGCTGAGGGTGGCTTTGAACATGCAATTCTCCTTCCCCAGCCTCCAAAGCCACTGGGATTACAGGCACCTGGCTACATATGATCTCTTTAGTGACCATTGTCAAATAATGTTTAAAACAAAGAACCATGAAGGAAGTTCACAGTGATATTGATATAGTTCAGTTTAAAAAGACAGTGTTGTATGGTCAGACATATCCTGTACTTCTGTCTCTGGTATTTTCAAACTAGTTCTGTCTGGAGGAAAGCCAAAGCACATATTAATACAAAGTTAAATATCAATTGCTACTAATAATCTACACATTGAATTACAACTCATTCTATGAAAAATATAATTAACTCATTTGATGGAGAGAAAAGAGTTTTCATTGATTAGTGACTTCTTGTATTTAAATATCCAAAATATTTTGAAAAATCACCTAATGGAGACAAATATCAATACAAGATTTATGAAAATTGTTTTTACCTCAGATGTGGTAAAATACAACAGTAAATGAGACAGTGACATAGTAGTCTTCTAGAGAATATTCATCACAGTTATGAATCTATATTAATTACTTCCATTGATGTTTACTATTTGTTTTCTACTTTATGTTTTCCAAATCCTGCTAAGAAACTGTACTTAACTCTATGAAGAACATAAAATTATAGATAAAGTTATTGTGTGGGTGAAACCACAAATGGCAGCCAGGAGATCTAAATTCTAGATTAGACCTTAAGCCTCTCACAAGTATGATATAATTTCTGATCATCAATTTTCTAATCACAAAATTAAAAGGGTTCATACAAACTTTGTCCAAGGTCTTATTCTGTGGAAATTCTTGTTGTCCTGCCACAGCTCAAATGTTCAGCCTTCTTTCAATTTGTGAGAAAACATTTTTGAAGTACTTTTTGTGCATGTGTGTATGAAAACTCTTCCTTTTTGGCAATATCTTCTGCTGTACTTAGTTTATTGCTCTGGATTTCTGGGCATAGAGCCTACTTTGGTTTTATTTTTGTTTATGTTCATCATCTTTATTTCTATTTTTGATGCTGAAGCTTCATAAATATATTATTACACACTGTAAAATTGGATAATAATACTATAAAATTGATTTTCTATATTTGCACATTCCTTGAGAACCTCGGGTGTTTACTGCAATTAGTCTAATTCTTCAAATGGGAGCTGTCACCTCCTCCCTTGCCTGAAGCAAAGCAGCAGGAAGTACAAATCACACTCAACAGCCTGACACCAGGAGGAGGAAATAAATACCTCTGCATAGAATTTACACATCTGACAGTGTGTCAGCCAGGCAGAGATGGAATAAGATAGTTTTTATTTTAAAGAATCCTGACACTCCTTCTAATAATTAGAACAGTAAAAATAGCTGCATCTGCCGGTGGAGAGGGATCAAAGACACAGACTCTAGCGGGCTCCTTTGTGGACATTACACTTAGAACAGTGCCTGGCACTGGAGCTCATAAAGTGTTTGTAGAGCAAATGAATCAGTGCTGTTTCGAATAAATATGTGTCATTAAAAATCATTAAAACTTCATGTAGAGTTTGAGAGTCATCACCTCCATCCTTTCAACAATGAAAATAAGTTGGACAAACCAAAAGTCATGGAGTTGTATTAGATTCCTGAGAGCTAAGATTGTAGGGAAAACAGCTCTCCTGACATCTGGAGAAGCAGGAGAACCCAGTCACAGCTGAGATCCGCTGCTTGGGACAGAAACCGCTGGAGATGTATACTGGTAGGAATACTTAAATGATAATTTTTGACAAATCGCTGGGGCCTGAGCATAGATCTGTGTAGGAGATATTTCTTAGGGGCTGCAGTGTTAGGGTAACCCCCACACTCCTGTGGGCATTTCCAGGAACTCTGTCAGCTTCTTACTGTGAATATTTGAGGGCCATCCTCTCAAGGCTCTGGTAATGGAGGGGAAGAAGAACCCTTGTGAAATATGCCCAGAGCTTTTGCTGTAACCAGGAATGGCTCTCTGAGGGGAAAACTTTACTAGAGCCTGTCCCTGGTCTTGGGGGGTGAGTATGCTTCTCACTCCAGTTGCTCTAGCCGTCCTATCTCATCTCATCGTGGAGAAGTGATGCAAGAGGAAACTCGTGTGAAGGACATGGGCCAGAGGCACAACCCACTGAAAGAACTTGAAATGGACGATTTTAGAATACTCTCCTCACGCCTTACCAACCATATGAGCAGGACTGCAGGGCAACAGCGGTGCATTCCTGCTAAGACAGCTCCATAGAACAGACTGTTTCTGAGGAGGGGAGCAGAGGGAACTCCAAAGTCAGGAGGAGAGATGAAAAAAGGACATCAGAAGAATATGAGAACTGACACCTACAGAGACAGCCCACATTAAACAAAGTCCGACCCCATCCAGATTAACATACATCTTCACACTAAAGACCTATTCACCTCCATTTTTATTATCTGGAAAAAAAATGTTTGGCTTTCAAGAAAAACTACTAGGTAAACCAAAAGTCAAAAGAAAAGAGAAGAAACGGTCTAAAGAGATAGAGTATTTGAAGTGGACTCAGTTATGGTGCACATGTTGAATTTTTAGGAAACAGAATGGCTCTGATTACTACGATAAGTATTCTAATGGAAAATAAAGAGACAGCATCCAAGAACAGAAAACTAATGTGAACAAAGAGATGAAAACCATAACAATAAAAAAAAAAGACCCTATAATAGAATGTCTTCCTTTCATGGGTTCTTCAGCAGACTGGACATAGCTGAGGGAAGATCAGTGAGCATGAAGACAGGTAATAGGAACTTCCCAAACTGAAAAATGAAGCAAAGAAAAAAGACGTAAATACAGCAGGATAGTCAAGAACTGTGAGACAATTTCAAAAGATGTAATGCGTCTGTAGCTGGACTGCAAGAAAGAGAAGGAAGATTGAAGTCAAGAAAATAAAGTAATAAATGAGTTATAAGTGAAGTAATGATGGTTAATAGGAGAGAACGTTCCAAAATTTATGACACACACCAGTGGGAAAATGAAAGTGATCATAGGTGAATATACATTCAGTAAAATTAGAGTATTGGAGGGGGAATAACAAACCACAAAGTCACAAAATAACTTTTCTAATTAAATGCCACAAAATAATTGAACTTGCTAATAAAAAATTATCAATACTAGATTTTGAAATCAAACCTATTTTGTTAAAACTGAGTAATCTAGAAAGTATATACAGTTTACATAGTGCCTATACTTTATTATGTATGAAATAAAATTCTGTTAAATTTCTTAGGATAAGAAAAAAATTCAGTAAGACTTCTTGATAGTCACATATTTCTCAGATTAAAACAAAGGAGCAAGGTGCTAAGCAACTGAGTGAGATCCTATCTCTACATAAAACACAAAATAGGGCTGGGGATGTAGCTCAGTGGTTGAGTACCCCTGAGTTCAATACCTGGTACCAAAAAAATAAAAATAAAAAAGTATATCTCCCCAACTTATAGTAAGCTTAAATAGCTTATTAATAAAACTGTGGAAACAGGGGAATGGAAAGAAAAGTTAGCAGATAAAATATTATGGGATTCAATGAGATAATAAAAAAGGCAATGAGCCTTGAATTAGTTAAGGAAAAAAAACTACAAAGCAGATAACCATAATTCATGAGATTTAATGGGTAATATGAAAAGATTATTTCAGACACCCGATAGGCAATTTAAAATTTATGGTTACAGAATGAAGGATAACTGAATTGTGTGCATGGGTTAAAAGCATGAATAAAAATAATTTCCTTTTCCTCTCTATTACAATAATATTTCCTGAAATGAATCTAAAATATTTAAGTTAGCAGATAAGTAATTTAGAAACATTATTTGAGATTCACATAATTACCCTTTCTGCTTACCTCCTCCCAAAATGTTACTTATAAGTAATAAATAAAATTTAAATATATTTTTGCACAGTTTTTATAGAAACTCTTTCCCAGGGTAGTAGCTCACTTTAGATGAATAGATACCTAATCCCGTTAGCCCCCCAAATTGAATAGCTACTATGAACATGATGTATTGTCAAACCCACAGAAATGATACTGTAGACAGATAGGTCCTTATCTTTTGGATTCAGGGAAGGAAGAATTCTCTAAGAGTTTATAACCAAAATATCAGTTAAGGAAAATTACCAAAGCAATTAATAAAAAAATGAAGCATGATATAGTGAAAGTGAAAGACAACATGCAAAAATAAAGGCCTGTCATCACAGGGTTATCTGGGCAAGCTTCCTGCAAGAAAAGTTTTTGTTTTGTTTTGCTTTGCTTTGTTTTTGTGAGTCAGGTTTTTTTTTCCCAAATCATAATAACATTTTTCAAGCAGTTCTGAAGAATTATTTTATTTTAAGAAAAGGATACTTTAGTCATATTAATTTCTGTCAAATTCCAAGAATATCACATACAAAGGATAAAATTATTCATGGGCCTTAACATTTTGTGCATGTCTACACCACTTGTGGAACTGTTCTGTGAAGCGTCTTCTATATTCTAGAGGTAAATTTGAGCACTTTTTAAATTTTGTGTGAAATTTTTGTTCATATAGCTTTGAAAATATGGGCTGCCTATATGAAATGAGATTTTAAAAAAAGAAAGCTGTGCAGTTTATTGAATGCATTAGGACTTAATTCAATTCTGCCCATTTAAAACAATATAAGTAAGAGAGCTAGTCAATAAATATGGGAATTTCAATAATGTAGTGAAGTTGAAATAAAATTTATCAAGAAAGGAAAATTAGAGATTTTATAGATTATATAGTGTAAGAGAAAAATCCAAAAGCAGTTAATTTCAACACATAGTAAAACAAATTAAAAATAAATGTTTAACTCTGTTCACGGGGATGTAAGGGGGGAGGGGGCATGGGAACAGTAGAGATGGTGGAATATGATGGTCATTATAGCCCTAACTTTATGTATGACTGCATATATGTTGTGATTCTATACAACTTACAACTAGAGAATTGATATGTTGTCCTCTATCTATGTACAATGAATCAAATTGCACTCTGTTATAATGTAAGCCTAAACAGAACAAATAAATAAATTAAATATGAAAATAAATAAATGTTTTAAATAAAATAGGCATGTACAAAGACATGAGTATTTGATTTGTGAAAATACCAGGGGTACCAGACATAAGACTGGCTCTGAAATATAGGGCATATTATTTCAAGGTGAAATCTGAGGGATTAAATGAGAGAACCAACCATGGATTGAATCAGGAATCATGACCAGGAGTTGAGATGGAAGGTAGTGAAACAGGACTGGAGCCATAGCCCTACAATTGAGGTGTTGGTGTCAGCAGGGAAGCACAATCAAAAACCAGTGATTCGTGTGCAAATCCAAGGAAAAGAAAATGTCAGCCACTAGATTTCAAAGATGATTCAGGGATCATGTAAGAGGATCAAGAAGAGAGGTTCAGTGATGGAGGATCACTGTTAGAGTTTTCTAGTTTTGTGGGACAGTAGGGAACCACACAAGGTGGGCACATGGTATGTGGATTGCTGCTTGTCATGGCTGCCACAGTGAGACCAAGGAAAACTTATGAATACTAGAGATTCCCAGTATTTCCACAGATTAGGAAATATTAAAACCCATTTCATATTTTTAGAAGTAACCTTAAAATGCAAGTTGAGTGGCAAACGCCTGTAATCCCAGAGGCTCAGGAGGCTGAGGCAGGAGGATCACAAGTTCAAGGCTAGCCTCAGCAGTTAGTGAGACCTTCAGCAACTTAGTGAGACCCTGACAATAAAAATAAAAAGGGATGGAGATTAGCTCAGTGGTTAAGTGCCTCTGAGTTCAAACTCTGGTACCAAAAATAAATAAATAAAGAGAAGGTGGGGGTTGAGAAAGAATATTTGGGAAAATGAGTTACATTTCCTGAAAAATTGTAAAAATCCTCTTTCAGCTTTTTTTTTTCTTTTTAGTTTGGTTCTTCCCTTACTCTTGATGCTCTTTTGTGTTTCCTTTCTTCTGTTTTCTCCTTCATTTCCTCCTTCCTTCTTTCTTTATTCAGCTTTGCAATTTCCCCAAGAGTGCACATGCACTGCTGTGAAGGAAGCAATATTCACCTTTTTAGGACTTGGAATAGTTAACATAAAAATAGCAGCACACCTTTTTTTTTTTTGTTGGAAAAGGATCATGTGATCCCATTTATTGACAGAGAAAATTATTCTTCCTTTAAAACAGTAGAAATGTTAGCATTATTTAAATATATGTGTTTATTTTAATATCCAAATATATGGTTTATTTTAATATCCAATATGTGTTTATTTTAATATCCAATATCCAAATATATGGTTGAATATTGTATCAATTTTCATTAAAAGTGCAAATAATTGACCGATATATGTTGTTTATTCTGGAATAGATTGTCATAACATGCCAAAATCTGAAACAATAAAGGAAGACAGGAGGGAAGAGTTAATTTATTGGCTGGGCTGCATACACCTTAAAATATTTTTGTAATAATTTTGCATGAGAAGAATTAATATGCAGGCCAAGTACATACAGGGCATCTATGCCCCCATCCCCTTTTCTCCCTCAAAGGCTGAGATAGCATCACTCAATTCTCACTCTATATTTCTTAAGACTTTGAACCTGAGTGATCCCGATTTCTACTCTGGACTTTAGCTTTATGAGTTACCAGAAAGACAAACCCTCCAGCAACACTTTGCAAAGGATATAATTACAAATATGGCATAAGACTCTCCACTTTCAAGACTTTTAACATTGTTGTTGTTTTTAGAAAGTAATTGGTTTTTCTTTTCCTTTTTTTCCTCCTCCCAATGCTCAATGCAATCTATACTGCCTGGAAGCCAGACTTTAAATGAAGCAGATGCTCCAAGTTTAAACTCTGAGCTGATGGTAAGGTTGTTTCCTAGCAACACAAAGTTATGAAAACTTCAAGAATACCACTTTACTCAATATGGCTTCTCCCATTTAGTTTCATGTACTTGGCAGGTTGTTATAAAGTACTGAGTACCAAATCAAAACTAACTTGATCCTGGATTAAAAAGAATGAAAAACCACTCCATTGATTTTTAAACTAGTGACCTTTTTAGATCTTAGGCAGACAAAAATCAGACTTTATACAATACTTAAAAAGAATATTTTTCAGAATGAAATTTGGGAAGGATTTTATAGAAAGGTGATAGTCTTAGGCTATAAACCTATCCAAGCAAATACATTATTTTAGAATCCATCTAGACTTTCCAAAGACATAGCTATGTTAGCCCAGGTAGGGAATATGGTTTTTAAATAAAATGCTCTGTAGCAGTGGTTTTCTAACATGTTCTTAGAAACTGTACTTTCATAAAAAGCCCCCATTTTGCCAAAATGCTGTTTTTTATTTGGATTTTGGTCATAAACACTTACTGCATTTGAATTTAAAATGACATATTTTATCTTTATTAATTTAAGAATAAACATGTTATATTTTAAAATAAGCAACATTTTATTTTTTAAATGCTATGTTTTCAAAAGCAAAAACAAGTTAGTAATATGAGTAAAATTGTTTTACATTTTCAGAATTCGCTGTAGTGTCTGGCTTCATGGGTGATAGATAGTTGGGCTTGTATATATTTTTTGTCATTTACTCTGTTATGATCCCTCTTTTTCCTCCTTCTCCTCCCCACCTTTTTTTGTCTTCATCTTCTGAAATTAGTTTGGACCACACTTAGAACCACTGGCAATAAATATGTTTACTCAATGTATAAGAACATTTAGGTGATTTTTTAAAGCCATTAACATTAGGCAGTATGATAAAGTGATAGTCATTAACTTTTTGATGCTTTGAGTTGGTTTGCCTGAGCTTAACCCTCTTTCAAGTGCTTTCTAGATCTGTAAGCTTGAATAAGTCTCATTTCATCATGTATAGTATGGGGCTAATAGCAATATTATCATACCCTACTGTACTATTAAGAAAATTAGGTAGAAAACAAATGGAAAACCTTTAGCATATTTCTAGCCCATAAAAGTAACCATGCAGTGAATATTGCCTGTTTGTATTTCTGATTTTAAGACTACTTAAGACTATTGTTTAAGACTAAAACAAACACATCAACCAAACACTCAAATAACCACCACATATACTCTGTCTCATTTCAGAAAAAAGAGAAAATGAGAACTTGTGCTTATCAGATGCTTATGCTCCTTTTATATAAAATTTACTTAATTTTTAATATGAAGGGAACGGTATCTGAATCCGTATGCTAATTCTTACATGATTCTTTGCCAATAAAATTTCTTTATATATGTCTGGTAGAAACACAAAGGAGTGAAGATTGGTGCTTTTACTTAAATAGTGGGCATGAGTACTAGTTTATTTGAAAATAGCAGAGTAATTATGATTTTGATTGTGATGGTGGATTCTGGTAATTAGCAGACTTATGCTCACTTTGACCTTTGTTCTGGTTCATATCACGCCCCAAATTAAAATATTATCATGGTTTGTGTCAATGCTGACTTCTCTCAATCATTAGGTCAATTTGACCATTAACTGGACATTCTCCATAGCCATTGCAGCACTGATCATATTTGCAACTGAATCCTTATCATCTTTCACTCCACAATTTCAAAGCACTCAGTATTAGCTCAGTTCTCATAGCAACTTTGTAGTTAGATATGTAGTAAACATTTTTTTCCTTTTTGCCTTGGGACATAGTTTAAGAGAGTGAATGGACTGAGATTGCACAAGGTCCTGCAAAGAACCGATGGGGAAGTCCTAAATTCTACAATAAATGTCACTTCCCTCAAAGGAGAAAAAATGGATGTTTTTAAAATCAAATCTTTAAAACAGGACTTTATATGTTTTTGAATTATACACATTTGAAAAATATAAAATGATGTGCAAAAATGCAGTTTAACAATATGGTAACAATCATATTCCATCCATATTAATCCTTTAAATAAGAGCTGGACTTGAGTGCATAATTTTAATAAATATGCTTTTTGTTAGAAGCTCTGTTTTTAAATTCTACTACCATAATGGACAGGATAAGTGTATTGAAATGCATTTCTGAACTGCTCTGAACTTCAAATTCCTGTAAAACAGTATGACAAGCATAATTAGTTTGTGGTTTTATTGCAAGAATTCAACAGGTCCACATATATGAAAAACCAACCAATTTTCAAGAAAAGCAATTTCTTTTCTGTTTTTTTTTCCTTACTTGCTATATCTTTTTTTCCCCAATTTTCACATTTTTTTTTTGCCTGTTTTGTGGGTCTGGCTCTTATTTCAGATACCTGTAGTGGTTACATTTCACATACCCATATCTTTTGCAGTGCATTTGAAAGAGAAAATGTTACAGCTGCAACTTGTTAAGTTATAACTCTGTTAGGACTTGTGCTTTTTACTTATTTTTTTCAATCTGTGGCTCAACTATTTTGGTTAAATTGAATTATGTGCAAAATGTTTTCAAATATCAACAAAGGAATTATCATTGTACTTTCGGAAACATGCTATTATGTCAAGGTGACCTATCCAAGATCCTGGATGAGAATACTGAGAAGCATAGACTTATATTAGCTTCTGCAAGGTCACAAAGCTAACCATCAAAGTCAGATCCCATGTGAAACTGTTTGGCTTGAATCTGAGTATTTAACTAGAACACCAGCTATAACCAGGTTTTTAGCTTTTGCTTATGTAACTGTCTCCAGAGGATCAAGAAAACGAAAATACATTTGTCATGGTTTTCATTTTGCTCTAAGGAAAATGTAATGACTTGTTTTGGTAAAGGTCTCACAATAACCCATACTCTGACACATGCATTAATGCCTCATAGGGTGAAGTTTTATCTATAGTTAGAGGTTTGACTTCCATTGATAGGAGTAATGATTATCACTGCTAAACATTCCAGAAGGAACTGCAGATTTGGGGACAAAAGTCAGGAACTTGAAAGTGTACCATTGACCAAACCCCAGAAAGATGGTCTTCTCTCTGTCCTTTTCTTTGTGTGGAGCTCAGCTTAGATGCTATGGGCACACACCTCTGCCTCATGAAAGCAGGCTAAAAGCTCTGAAGCAATGGAGCCTTGACGTAGCAACTCAGTGCCTTTCAGAAGAACTTCACAAAGATACTTTATAGATTCTTGGCTTTGAGAGCACTTTTTGAGATATAAAGGAGATGCAAACTCTTCTTTTTACTATAATTTTTCTCCATTGTGTAAGTAAGCATCCTCAACTATGAGTTACATGCAACACACATCTTAACATACTGTGAGTATAAGTAAGATTAGAGGAGAATTTAAACTTGTACATCACAGGCTCAAAGGATCTGTAAAATTTAAATAAATGAGCAACTTACGAGGATAAAGATCATGTGGTTTATTATTGTCAAGAGGCAAGAAGGATTTTCACTTTGGGCCATGATACACTTAGAGAGATTGGATTTATACTTCCATTTTAAAAAACTAGAAAACTGGCCTAAATGTAAAAATGTAGCCATGAGATATTAAGCAATACAGGATTATGATCCCTGAGAGAATGATGATATTCCCTAGAAACATCTCAGAGCAGAGTATTTCAACCTTGGATAATAGAGATATTTTGGGCTGGATAATTTTTTGTTCCTAGAGGCAATCCTGTGCACTGGAGGATGGTTAGCAGCATATCTGGCCTCTACACAATAATCCAGTAGAAACACTATGATCTTAATAACCTAAATTGTCACTATACATTAGAAATGTTTGCTAGGGGAAAACAGTCCCAATTTGGGAAACACTGCCTATGGGTAGTTCCTATGCCCTAACAAAAAGAAGGTAGAGCCAAGCAGAACCACACAACCAGTCTAAGCAAAGAGATAAAATTTTGAAGATTTTTAGAGAGACTAGACTTTGCAAATCATGCTACTACAGAGGAGTGAGCTAAAAGAGAGAGGGTAAAGGAGTATAAGCTCTAGGATCTAACAAAATATCTTCTAGATTTTGTTTGCACATGTGTGAGAACAAATCACTTGAGCAGGGTAGAACCAATAGAAACAAACAGGTGCAACAATTTGTAGAGACTAAAAAGAGATGGGATAATTTTTCTTCCTGCTAGTAGAGTTAAAGACACATTTTATTTCAGAGTTGAATATTTTAATACATGGGAAAACTCTGGATGGGTATCATCTTGCTAAAATATATAAAAAACTCTTACTAGAAAAGGTTATTCAAGATAAGCGCCAAAAATCTCAACACCAGGATTCAACTAATTCCAATAACTCAGTGGCATACTGGAACAAGTTCCAACACTATTTGAAGAACTACAACAAAATCCAACACTCAATAATATAAAATTCACAATGCAGACATTTAGTTAATCAAATTAAAAACTGTTTTTCACAGTCATGAGAAACCTTAATCAACAGGAACAGATCCATAAATGAGAGATGATATAAATGGGAAACATGACAGAAATAGTAGAGAAAGTCATTTATCCTCATAAAATGGAACTGTTTTAAATGGTCATATAACTGAAAAGATAAAAATAATAAAAGCATGGTGAATAAAGAAATAAAAGATATATAATATAACCAAATAAAAACTTACAATGAAAAATAATGAATTGAAAATTTTATTGAATGGAATTAATAATAGCAGAGGAGAGACTGCAGAAGAAAAGATAAATGAAAATAAAGGCATAGGAATTGAAATGGGGCGGATATTTTTTGAGGTAGGAATAGAGCTACAGTAAGCAAAGGGACAATAATTGTGTTCTAACAAATGTAATTAGATCAAAAGGAGGGAGATTGAGGTTGGGAGATGGGATGGTATTTGAAAAAAAGAATAGAGAATTTTTCAAATTTGGTAAAAACTATAACACAATACATCCAATAAACTAAACAACACCCATCAAACGAAACAAAGAAAACAATACAATGGTTTATCAAAATCAAACTGTTAAAATCAGTGATAAAAAGAAAAATTTTAAAAGCTATCTGAGGTAGAAATAACCATTGTGTATGTAACATGGAATAAACATAAAGGTGGCAAAGCTTTTTTGTCAAAATTTGTGGAAGCCTGTAGGAAATATAGCAGCTTCTTTTGCAGGAACTGATGGGAAAAAATAAAAAACTATCAACCTGCCGGGTGTGGTGGCACACACTATAATCCCAGCAGATCCGGAAGCTGAGGCAGGAGGATAGAGAGTTCAAAGCCAGCCTCAGCAAAAGTAAGACACTAAGCAACTCAGCAAGACCCTATCTCTAAATAAAATACAAACTAGGGCTGGAGATGTGGCTCAGTGGTCGAGTATCCCTGAGTTAAATCCCTGGTACCCAAACAATCAACCTAACTATTCTTTACCTCATAAAGAAATTTTTACAAAACAAAAGTGAAAGAAAAATTATTCAGACTAAACTTGAGATATTTATTACTAGCAATTTGGAGCTATAAGAGGTGCTAAATGAAGTGCTTCAGATACAGAAAATTGATATCAGAAATTCAAATTTATAGAAATGAAAGATAAAAGCCATAAAATATAGTTATATCATAGATATAAGACATTTCTTCTTATATTTAAATCCCTTTCAAAATAATAAATTACATGAACAAAAATAATTTTAAAATATGTTATATATAACATGTATCAAAATAAAGATAATCACACCAATAACACAGAAGAAGTGAAATGGATTTGGTGTCTTATTTTCTATCTGAAAATAAGGAGTAGCTTTATATTTGATAATGGAATGATTAGTTGAAGATGTAGATTGTAAAACCTGGAGTATCTACTGAAAATTCAGACAGAGGTATATGAGTCATGAGCCAATGGTAGGGAGAAATTAGAACCACAAAAATATCTAATTAACTCAAAAAACAGTAGGGAAAAAGAAAAAAAGAAATAGGAAACAAACAGCAAGATAGTAGGTTTATAGCCAAACATATTAATAATTACATTCAATTCAATTGAAATGATAGAAAATAATAATCTACTGGCACAGACCAAGTTGGATGAAAATTCAGACTCAACTATATGTGGCATGTAAAGAACCCATTGTAAACTTAAATATATCTACAAGTTGAGAGTAGATTTAAAAAGATATGAAAACATTAAACAAGGAAAATGGCATTGGATATATTAATATCAAATAAAATAGAATTCCACACTAGCAATATTACTAGGGAAAACATTAACAATTTATATTAATAGATAGGTCAATTTGACAAGATAATATAACAACTCTATGTGGGAAAAATTAAAATAAATAAAAATAAAAATCTAAAAAATTAAAAAAGAAGATAGAGCATAAAACTCCTAAATGTGAAAGTACCTTATACAAAAGCTTCAAAACATATGGGGGAAAGGATACAATTAAAAGAAAGATACAAATTACTTAGAGTATATATATAGTTAAAATTTTTCCTTAGTATTTGTTTAGATAGGTAGTAAAAAATAGGAAAGATTTGTCAACAAAATTTTCTCATAGAAAATAATGTGTCTGCTTTGCCACACATTCAGAAATAAAGCAAGAATATTTTCTCATCACTCACATTTGTTATTTGAAAAGAGTCCTGATGAGATCAAAGAAAGAAAGAAAGAAAAAAAATAGTAGCATTCAACAGTGGAAATGACAGTCAGGAATTCCAAAAATCTGATCCTCCATAAAACCAGTGAGTATATAGGAAAAAATCATTCAAGGTAAACTTTATTGGAACCTTGAAAATTAAAGGCGTACAACAATCTGGGCAGCATTTATTCAAGAAAATTTACTATTTCTTGGTTAAAAACAGTGTGCTTTGTGGTGCTTAAACTTGCCTTCTCCCAGTTATAGTAAGCCTGAAAGACAAAAGACTCATTATCACAGTGTCCATGAAAAGTAGTAGTTTCCTAACCACTGCTGGAAGCAGAATGGGTTTGGAAGTCCTGTAAAGCCCTATTTATAGATAATTATTATCTGACCTGTCTAGAGGTTTCCTGGAAACCCTCACTCACAGGACTTATATTTATGAATTCTGAATCACAACTAGTCTGATCTATTTAGACAATGATTTTTAACATGTATTAGCAAAGAAGAAAGTCAATGGTAATTGTTTTCATAGTGCTGAAGCTATCATGAGGTGGCAATAACAGAACAAAGTTGGAATGAGATGTCCATAGAGAATGCTGAAAAACTGCAATATATTACTGGTACGGTAGAAGGCCAAACATGTATAAAGTTGTGTGTGCATAACAGAAAAGACCTCAGTGTATCCTAATCTCTCCCTTCTAATACTGAGGATCTTTAAAAACAGGAAAGAATGATTAAGCAGAGTTGGAACTTGCTTGTTGAAGCACTGAAAATAACAACAGTGAAATAAACTTGGAGATATACTATGTTCATGGATTGGAATATTTAACACAATTCAGGTGTTAATTTCTCTTAAGTAATCTAGAAATTCAACACAACCCCAATCAGCACTCCAGACAGATCAATGAAATTGATCATTGAACTGTAATATCTGTGTGCAATAAAACTTAGAATA
Organism: Geosciurus inauris; assembly: GCA_004024805.1. Lineage (NCBI taxonomy): Eukaryota > Metazoa > Chordata > Mammalia > Rodentia > Sciuridae > Geosciurus > Geosciurus inauris. Next base: position 2,871 of record PVHX01008220.1, on the reverse strand, counting down.
CATGATTTATGTTTCATAATCTTTGCTTTTTCAGGTTACTTTTATTTATTGACATATAAACATTAAGCCCATTTTTAAAACTTTCTAAATCCTGGTTCTGGTTAGGAATCTGACCTAAATTTCATTTAGGCTTATACATTAATTTAAGAAGTATTTTTAATTCATCAAGAACATTTGTTCACATCTTATTTTAAGTCCATCAAGTATTTTTCTTTCATTCTTAAAGATTTTTAAATTTTTTAATTATTTCATTCTTATGTTTTGTCTAGTTTATTCATTCTTAAAGTGGAATATTTTTGTATTTCCATTTATACTCAGAATAATATCTTTAGAAGAAACTGAGTTGCTAAGCTAGTATTTCTTATGATAAATATAAAAACATTAACATTTTATTTAGTGCTAATGAATCTATAATTTGCATAAGACTGTGAAGAAAGAAAATCTTTAGTTTCAATATTAAGAATGACTTAAAGAAATTGTTGAAAATATCCTACATGCCTTCTGATCTAAATGACTGTCATCTTCAAGCTTGCTTGGACATAATTGAAGTATCACTGGAGCATATCTTCCATGAGTCTACTTTAAGGGATAGAGAGTCTCTTAGGGAATGACAGCCTTGTAGGTGCAAAAGCTTATTTCTGTTGCTTGTTCTAATAATAGAATAGAATGAATAGAGTTCAACCTCTGTAGATTTTTTCAGTCCTATCTAAAAAGGTCAACCACTAAAAACATGGCCCTTATCTATCCACTGAATCCTAGAATGAGAGAACAATAATAACAACAAAATATTTATAAATGTTAATGAAAATATTATACTGTTTACAACAAAACAGTGAAGATTCAATATAAACATTAATGATTTCAATAGCTTTGTAGGTTTAGAAAACCTTGCTAGTGTTTTTCAGTGTAAGGAGAAACAGTGATATTGGTGGTGGTGTTGGCAAAGTTGATGCCATAAGGCTCCTCTCCCTAATAAGTTTTCAATTCTTCTTCTTCCTGCATGTACTGCATTATCACTGCTATCACCAATAATGCATTATCATCATCAGATATTTGTTACAGAATTGAATCAGTTAATGGAAATTAATTGATTATTTATAATTACTGTTCCATGTAAAAAATGGAATATTACTGATAAGGTAGTATATTTCAGGAAACATTTTAAAAGATGTTATAAGGCTCTTGAAATTCACTTATGATCTTTCTCCTTAATTTACTTTTCAATTCATCACCCATTTTGAGGGGAATCAAATGGTAGAAGTTGGAAAATTGTAATTTATCTGTTTTATCCTTATTCCTTATAAACACAAAGTTATGGCCTCTCTCCTTCTCTCCTCACCCACTGGGTGCTGAAGTTGGGCAGATGGCAGCAAACCGGCTCTGCTAGAGGACCCGGCATCCCAGCCTTGCGCCCTCGGACCATCCGTGCACTGCCCACACCTCCAGGCGATCGGCTTTTCGGCAGCACCCTACAGCCACCCTCACAGGAAATTTCACTTTCGCGTGTAAGCAAGGCAAGCAGACATTGCCACAGCATGTCTCCAGCAGCAGTGGCCAAAAGCGGCCGTGGGGCAGTGCAACCCCAGTGGCTCTGCTCGGAGCCCCAACTCAGAGCTCGCCTCGGGTGGGCACTGCGTCTACTCGAGAAACCTGGATCCAGAGCCCAACCAACCACACAGGATCCACAGCAAGCTCACGTGGACCTACGGCCCCAGCCGTCAGCCACTGGGGAGCAAAAATTCAGGGTAAGAGACGCACAGCACCACAGACGCCAGCGAAGGCAGCTCCCCAAAGGAAGCTTGCTTCCATCCCAGTTCCATTCCAGAGTGCCTGACGAACAAAGCAGCGGAGGGCGCAGATCTGCTAAAAGGAACTTCCACGGGGACCCAGACAACAGGAGATTGGAGACTGCTACCGCGAGCCTCTGGGAGCCTAGTCTAAGGGGGACATTGGAAAGCAACTCTGTATAATCTTCGATGCACAGCTTTGGCAGCGACCCAGAAATTAACCAGGTAGTGAAACCCACACCCAAAACACCAGCGGAGTAAGTCCAGCAAGCAACGAACAACGCCACCTACTGGAGGTGAAAGGAAATATACCTGTCTATTCACATTGAGACTCTTTGTTCTTTTATATTGACTGTTTGTTTTTCTGTTTTGTTTTTTTTTGTTTTCTTGTTTTGTTTTTTTCATTTTTTTCTCTCTCTCTTTTTCCTTCTTCCCTTTTTTCCTTCTATGCTCTTCTACTCTCACTTTTCATTTTATCCTTTATCTTTTTCTCCTAATATTTCTATTGTTTAATATTTTTGCTTTATTTCTCTGTTCTTTCCTTTCTTTCTCTATCCTCCCCTCATTTCCCTCTCACTCTTCTCCTACCCTCTAATCCCCAACAGTTGTAAATCCAAAGATTTGTTTTACAGTGGGATATAGTAGATTGGGATTTCTGAACCGAATACTGGAGGGGTACTAGATAGTCCTGTTTCTCCCACTTACATATGTTTTATTTTTCTTGCTATCATTTCTTGCTGTACCCTACATCTCTTCCTCCCTACCGGTCTTCCCCAACTCACTGTACCCCTCTCAATTAATAGTCAGCCTCTCTTGGATTCCTTTTTCATGCTTTCTAAGATCTCATAACCGTATCCTCACTTCCTACTACCCCAATACTCTAGTCTACACCCCACCCTCCACTGTCCCTAGCCCACCAATAGGAACTATAGACCCTTGTGCAAACTTATTGGCTACATAGTAGATTGTAAAAGAACTCATAATTGCTGTATATCGTGGCTAATCTGTAAATGTATTTGGGAGCTGTTAGGAGCTACTTGGTTTGAATCTATATATTCCCTGTATTGCGATCAACCAATATTGA